>CAUYQG010050671.1:0-12754 GCA_963574415.1 Tarsius wallacei | reverse complement strand
ATTTTGCAGAAGCTTTTCAGTTTGATGAGGTCCCACTTGTCTATCTTATCTCTTATGGCATAGGCATTTGGGGTTTTGAAGTGGGCAAAATATATGAATAGACACTTCTCAAAAGAAGACAAATGAGCAGCCAACAGATGTATGAAAAAATGGTCAGCTTCACTAAAATCATCAAACAAATGAAAATTAAAACCACACTGAGATACCACTTAACTCCAGTCAGGATGGCCATCATCAATAACTCAAAAAACAACAGATGCTGGCAAAGATGTGGTAAAAAGGGAACACTTCTACACTGTTGGTGGGAGTATAAATTAGTACAACCTCTGTGGAAAACAGTGTGGTGATTCCCAAAAGATCTAAAAATCAACCTTCCATATGACCCAGCAACTCTCCTTCTGGGAATATAACCTGGAGGAACTCAAATCACTCTACGAAAATGATACCTGCACACGCATGTTTATTGCAGCATTACTCACAATAGCAAAAACATGGAACCAACCATGCTCCCTATCACAAGTGGACTAAATACAAAGAAAATGTGGTGGCACATATACATGATGGAATATTACACAGCTGTAAATTATGAACTATACAGCAACTTGGATGGACTTAGTGTCTATAATACTCAGTGATCTATCACAGAAACAGAGAACTGAGTACCACATATTCTCACTTATAAGGAGATCCTGAACAATGATCATAATATTACAAGAAAGGGATCGACAGTAGTGGGAAACTGCTAGGGGAGGGAAAGGGGGCACACTTCATCAATAAGTGTACCTGAACTCAAACCAGGTGAAGTGGGGACCAAAGGGAGACCCAAACTTTACCTGCACAAAGACCATTTGAATACCTAACACTAAATTGCACCCCACATATTTAAAATATTTTTTTTTATTTTATAAAAAAGAGAGAATCATTGGTTTTCACCTGGAGGAAGTAATCCTCCTTCTGGAACAGAGTCCTCCATAGCAGCAAAGTATAAGTTTGCAGGCACAGAGAGAGAAAACAAAAATTTTACTAGTGTATCACTAGGAATAATCATAAGTGATGTCTCTTCTATTTTTACCTGTTGACTACCAGACCACAGAATCTTAACTACGGAAAAAAGTGTAACATATGTAAGATACATATTAAGATATTATACATCTATAGGGGATTGTTCTAGCCCTCACATCGTCACCTAGTGGATACATGCACCAGTCTTTGTTTCTTTATTTTGAGAAATCTTCAATGTCAGTGTAAGATATTAGCAATGTAGGAAATTGTGTAAGAAACATTGCAGACTGTCTGTACTGTCTTTGCAACATTACATGGCCAAGTTGACACAAAAAGCTATCCATTATGAAGTGTTAATTCTCAACTTGGCATTATGCAGTAGGTGAATATAGAGGTTATTAAGTCCTTATATCGATCTAGAAATCATTCTGAAGCAGAATTCCTATATTATCCAGACCCATCCAAGTACTGAATGACTGGGTAAAACTCCCCTTTCTATTAGTTCTTGTTGTGAGAACTTCAACATTACTTAAGTTTTGCCCTTCTGACCTGTTTTCTCACCTCTAAACTGGAATTCTTAATAGTATCTATTTTATAGGTTTGTTATCAATATTATATAAGTGAATACATGAGAGATTATTTAGAACAGTGTCAGGACCATAAGAAGTATTCAATAAACACTGATCATTATTAATTTATATCATGTATAAACTCTCTAAATTCTACAGATAAACAATTTTGAAAAGTTACATAATATAGGGGAACCAGAATAATAACCATTCCCCTCAGGAGTGGGGCCATACTTCCCTTTTCTGCTTCCACGCTAACACTACTTTTATGACCTTGGACATGTACATAACCTTCTAAAACTTAGTTACATTTTCTGTGCAATAATATTAATAATACTTTTCTTGATGAATGGTTATACAAATAAACACAAATATAGTTATAGCAATCAACATATAGAACATTATAAAGAATACAGTTATAATACTATTCCAATAGATTATTGTTTATTGTGGACAACTTTCATTTGTTTAACTTACTGTAAGCAAATTATATAGCCTGTATAATTCTTCTTTAGACAAGTCTTTATCTAAAATATGTAGTCAAACCATGAACAGTATAATTTTATTGTTAGATGTTTGTATTATTTCAGAATTCAGCTCACTCATGGATAAAATATTTTAAGGAAAAATTTTCACACACATATATGTATAAACGTAGCACTTTGCATTTTAGAATTGCAGTCACATAATAATCTGTCAACCCTGTTAAGGAGATACATTTCTTCTCATGAATAAGTGCTAGACATTTTTACTTAGGCTCATGGGACCATATTTAACTTGACAAATTACTTTGAGAATATTTCTACACAATGCATATAAGTTAAAGAGATTCTTATTGAAAAAATAGACTAATTTGGTATAAATGGGTTTATTCTTGAGTATATATAATGAAGAAGGACCAATATACATTAACTTTAAGATAGATAAAAACATGTATTGTCTATTTGCTATATAATTTATGATATAGAAAAGGAAATGTTAATTTAAAATAGTGATAACTTTCTTAATACTAGCTGAACATGCTTAAAATGCCAATGAGATTTTTTTTTCGACCTTTAAAAATTCTAATTGTTTTAGGCATATTGTTTTCAGGTATTCTGCTGCATCATCAAAGTTCACATACATATTAATTTCAAACACTCGATGAATATTTATCTTATTACTGAAAACATAGTAAATTGAGGTAGTAATATTAAGATAATAAATTATGATTTTTCCTTTATTTAATTTATTTTTAATTATGTACTAGAAACTAGAGAGTAATGGATACCTAACCATGTGGGGAAATGAATTCTTCCCTGTCCCTTCCACCCTTTGGAATGTAGAAAAATGATAGAATCATTTACTTTCACCATCAAATGGTTGTTGAATCAGTTACTTCTGGATTGTGCCCTATCCTGTGACAGAAACACTTGCTCTTTTTCTCTTCTTATTTTGAGACACAAATACAATATTTTAAAGTAGTTTTTTTTTTTCCTTTTTTTCATATGTCTTTTTCTGATTAGGCCCTTGGTCATAGAGTCAACAATTCCCCTGCCCAAACACTTACTCTGTAAGTATGATTCTATTTTTCTTACTTGCAGCATACATACTACAAAAATAGCATAAAACATTATAAAATAGCATCAATATGTACATATAAAGTATATATCAACTATATATAAAGTGTATATATAGTATACAATTGATGTATTCATATAAAGTATATATCATTTATAGATAAATATATGTAAAGCAAACTTTGCATGTATATATCACTTTTATACTATTCTATAATATGTAAGTAAATCATATATGAAGTATATGCATATATAAAGTAAGTAATGCTATAACTAACTTATGAAAGGTGTTAATCTGCACAGGTAAATTTCAAGAAAACATGTATCAAAACCAAGTACATAATTTTATTATCGTTGAAGAACAAAATGTCCTCTAAGAGCACAAACTCAGGTAAAAACTCTCATGAATCATACCTAATTATCTGATTAAAAAAACAGAAAGATAAAAGACAAAGCTTCTAACTATATACAAATTCTTGGAACACTAATATGTATTTTGTATTTAGTTAGATGTTCTGGTAGAATGCTAAGGATTGATAAACAAACAATATTGGAATAAGTTAAGTGTTACTAATGGTAATGTTCTAAAAGGAAGTTAAAATTAAATAGGAAAGATAGACAGAAATGTAGGTTTTTAGAAGAGCATACAAAATTACTGATTGTGCTAAACTAAAACAACAAAGTGTTTCTGTGTCTTGTTTCAGAGGAAACAAAGACACAGGAAACCATACCTGTAGAAAGATGGGAAACAGTATGACTATTGCTTACACACATTGGGAAAGACTGAAGCTCAGGTAAAAGTCAAATTTACCTATATATAACAATTACTTTCTTGAACTTAGTTGGCAGGGGTGGGACTTTGAATGAAAGCTAGTTAAGCAATACAAGCTATTATATATATAACTATATTGGGTACTCTTATAAGACAGAAAATAACTTAAAATATTCTGTTTCCATTTTACCTAAGATTAGTGTGTAAAGTAGGAGAAAGCAATTGCCAGTGAAGAATTTCAATGCAATTCTTCACAGAAATGAAAACTATCTAAAATCATGACTGTGTCTTAAGAACATGAAAATATTTATATCAGTTTTCCCCAAAACATTTCACAAAACAGAGGACCAGAAAAGTGCTGCACATCTGTTTTCAAATACTGCATAGTAAGTATATTTTTCTTATAATGAACAATAAAATAGTTGAGTATATTAAGACTTAAGAATTTCTACAGTAGAAAATTCTGTAGCAAATTATTGAACTAGTTGTTTTCCAAACTTATTTGATTGTTAAATACTTCATCTATGTATGGCTTTACAAGTCAGTAAGATTATTTTGTTGTTTTATAATAAATATCTGTCAACATCTTGACAACATTATTATATTATGTTTCTATAATAGATCACATTGTGAAAAATACAAATAATATCATTTCATTAAATATATTAATGACTAATTCTAAAAACCACAGGGGGATTGATTAATAATAAGCTTATGTAAACTATGTGTAGACAGTCCCTTGTTTCATAGGTTTAAGTTCATGCTACATTGCTAAATTTTCAGTTAACAGTCATATGAAAAAATTTCAGCAGCACCCAGGAATATAACTTTTTAAAATCAATTATAGGAAGTCTAACTTAAAGATCACCAGATTGTTTATTAAATAGCTAATAATTATTTTTTATGAGATTGTTGTTTTATTTTTAGAGTTTTCTTTTTAAATCAACTTCATGGGAGAATTATCATACAAAACCAATTAGTTTTGACAGATGTGTACACTGAGCTATGAACTATGACAATCAAGATAGAGAACATTTGCAGTGTCCAAATGAATTCCTTTCGATCCTATTGAAGTTAATCTCATCTTCAACCTAGCCCCAGGCAGTGCATGACTACAAAAATAGTAAACACAGGGCTTGATTTAAGATATAAAAATCATTTCAGACCTGGTGGGGTGGCTCAAGCCTATAATCCCCGCACTTTGGGAGGCCAAGGTGAGAGGATTGCCTGAGCCCGTGGGTTAGAGACCAGCCTAGGCAGCTTGGCGAGACCTCATCTCTACTATAAATCAAGAAATTATCTGAGCATGGTAGCACGTGCCTGTAGTTCCGGCTACTTAGAAGTCTGAGGTGGGAAGATCGCTTGAGACCAGCAAGTGCCATGGCCTGTAGTGTGCTACTGCACTCCAACTTGGGTGACAGAGTGAGACTGCAACTCTAAAAACTAAAAAATAAGATACAAAATCATTTCATAAATTATCTGCATTAAGATTTTGTATTTCAAGCTGCCAACAGATACATAAGAAGATTTTCAGCCTCACTAGTTATCAAAGAAATGCAAATTAAAACCACACTGAAATACCACCTAACTCCAGTCAGGATGGCCATCATCAATAACTCAAAAAACAACAGATGCTGGAGAGGATGTGGGGAAAAGGGAATACTCCTACACTGTTGGTGGGAGTGTAAGCTAGTACAAGCTCTGTGGAACACAGTGTGGCAATTCCTAAAAGATCTAAAAATCGACCTTCCATATGACTCCACAATTCCCCTACTGGAATATACCCAGAAAAACTCAAATCACTCTATGAAAATGATACTTGCACATGCATGTTTATTGCAGAATTACTTACAATGGCAAAAACATGGAACCCACCATACTGCCCATTGAAAGGGGACTGCATAAAAAAATGTGGTACATATACATGACGGAAATTTACGCAGCCATAAAAAGGACAAAATTATACTTTGCAGCAACTTGGATGGACTCAGAGTCTATAATACTGAGTGATCTATCACAGAAGCAAATAACTGAGTACCACATGTTCTCACTCGTAAGCAGACCCTGAACAATTATCATAATAATATAAGAAAGGTATTGGCAGTAGTGGGAAACTGCCAGAGAAAGGGGTGCACACCTCATCAACAAAGGTACCTACATAATGATCATTTTTATACCTAACCCTGAATTGTACCTGACACCTTTAAAATAAAACGTTTAAAATAAAGAGTTTGTATCTATTAAAATTAAATAAACAAATAAATAAAATTATGTGAATACTGCTAAAATGTGACACTGATGCCTATACAACCTTACATAAGATATCTGTCTCTTGGGTTTTCTGAATATATTAGCAAAATTTCTTCTTTTTCACAGAAAAAGAAACTCAATTAAAAGTGAGACCTATAAACTTTATACTATCTCCTGTATTTGAGTATATTTTTCTGCTTATGTCTGGAAAATATTGGATTCAGGCTAAAATATTTTAAGAGAAAAAAGTTAAGCATGTATTTTTTAAGAGCAAATAAATTTAGAAATTTTTCTCAATGAGAAAAAACAAGAATGGTAAATATTCTTCAATGGGTAATAAGTAGATAAAGCATTTATGCATGCTGGAGTTAATTGAAGATTAAATCATTTTAGAATTTTCTTCGTTCCTATTTTCTCTTTGAGATATTTACATTGTTTGTACTTTATGTTTTATTTTAGTATTTTTTTAAATCTAAGAATATATTAAGTGTGGAATTTCTCTCTCTACCTTCTAGATAATACAAATAAGCATATTTATAAGTTTCATTATTTCTTATCAGTCTTGAAACAGGAGCTATTTACATTTTTGGTTTCAGTTTCTTAGAAAAAATTTGTATGATTTCTTCTTCAACTTTGTGTTTTCCTATGTGTTCTCACACAAAAGATTACATTTAATTGAGTAAAACAATTTGTCTTGATTTTGTCCTCCAATGATAATGGTATACAATGTAATTTCCTATAACATTATTTGGCCACCAAACATAAACTGATTTCAAGTATAATGATGGTATCAATTATCATGTGGAGGTATATGATTCCTCAGTCACAGTGGAGTTGTGCTCTCAGTAATTGCATCTCACGTGAAGAATTTACTGTTTCTCAAGAACACTGTAGCTTGCTGAGCATAAAGCAATTGTGAGGGATTATCCCATTTCATAGATTGAAAACGGTAAATGTGCAACTGCCAATATAAGTAGGGTATCAATGAAAATAGTAGTAGAGGGTAATTTTTATGACCAATTGCTAAAAAAAAATTTGAATTTTGGATCAAGATTAGTGAAATTTGGACTACTGAAAATGCATCTGTTAAAACCCTATGCCATGGTTAAATGAAAGTCTTAACAACAAAAACAACTCGTGTTACAATAACAGTGGCTTAAGTGCAGCAGAGTACTCACTGAGTAAAAGGTTTAGGTTAATGTGTGCGGTCCCAATTCTAACTCCTTAATTAATAGATTTGTGTTTGCTGTTTAGTTTCTATTTATTGTTTTCTTTAAACAAAAGCATCTTATGTAAAACTAAAAACAATACAGTTTTTAAAATATGAAAATACTAAACAGAAACAACAATAACAACAAAACCCTATGCTCAAGTATGATGGGAAAAGTGCTATTAGATGGTATTGATTCTTAAAATACATCTACCAACATTGATATGTTTGTAATTACAAAATGCTTTTTTTCCAAAAAAAAATAAGCATTACTATTTGTCTAAATCTAAGTGCAATGTAAAAATGTATGAAAGAGTATGTTGACATTTGAATGTTTGCTACCAAAATAAAGTGATCTTTGCAAGATGATTAAAATTTAAAAATAAACTTTAATTTTAGTTTTATTTTTACAGAAAAATTGCAAAAATGATACAAAAGATTTTCCATAAACCCCATATCAGTTTCTCCTGTATTAACATATTGCATTAATATAGTAATATATCACAACTAATTAGTCAATAGTCTTACATTATCACTTGTTAACTATATACTTTACACAGATTCTTTAGTTTTTACATAATGTCTTCTTTTTCTTTTCTAAGATTCCATCCGAGTAATCACGTTTTTAGTTGTTATGTCTTCGTAGGCTCCTCTTGGCTGCAACAAGACTGTTTCTCAGGCTTTCCTTGTTTTTTGATAATCTTGACTATTTTGAGGAGTACTGGTCAGGTATTTTTTTTTTTAGAATGGCACCCAGCTTGAAAATTACTTAATACTTTCCTTATGATTTGACTGAGGTCTGAGTTTTGGGAAGAAAGACCACAGAGATAGAGTAACAATCTCATCACAGCATATCAAGAATTAAACATTAACATGACTTATCACTGTTTGTGTTACGTTTGGCCACAGGGTGAGGTCGTGTTTTGCCAGGATTCTCATTGCAAAGTTACTTTTCTACCCTGCCATTCTATATTCTTTGAAATGAAGTGGCCAGGTCCATTTCAGGAGTGAAGAGCTATGCTCCACTTCCTTCAGGGCAGAGTACATAATTGAGTCAGAATTTTCCTACACGGAGATTTGCTATTCTTCCCCATTTATTTATTTATTCAGCCATGGCTCAATATTGAATTTATGCATTGGTTCATAATTTGATGCTACTTTTATTTTGGTGCTCAATTTTTTCCACCTTTGGCTATTTGAAGCTCTTTTAGTTGTCTTCTTTGCCCCTCTGACAGTCACATTATTATGGTTTTTGTATGTTATTTACTTAGGTGTGCTGGTTGCTACTCAGTCGTCTCTTTCTATGCTCTCTCAGCTGACAGAGCAAGGGAATACACATAAATCAACATATCTGTAAATATTTCTAATGCAATAATTTTTATCTGCATTAAACTAAGCTTGAGTTTGTACTGTCTCCAACTCTAAACACATGGGTCATTCTAGCTTTCTCATCTCGCTTGTCTAAAACTTTCTACTCAAAGAATAAGAAACCTGGCTCCCACCATCTGTCATCCCTTTCATTCATTGTTTAATTCTAATATTTATGGATACTGGGTTCAGAGTTGTTAGCCCATACACCAGTAGGAAATAACTTTACAAAATATAACACAGTGCTTATGTACTATTCTACCTTTTGTGTTATAGTTTCTTTTTATTTCCAAGGTTCCTTAAGTCAATCCTTTTTTTTTTTTCCCCACTACTCCCTTAAGTTTGGCTATTTCGTATAGTTATAATACATTTAGGTTATTTTTATCTAAATATGTCACAGTCTGTGTTTATTCCTAGAGAGTTCTGACTGCCTAAATGAGTTTTTTTTTAATTGTCTGTATTAAGGTTTACTCTTCATGGTATAAAATTCAATAGGTTTGGCATGTATACTATTATCAATCCACCATTCTAATGTCATATAGAATAAATTACTACCCTAAAATTCTCTTATATTTCATCTTTCCAAGTCTCCACTCCCACCCCAACCCCCAGGCAAGCCCTGATCTATTTACTGTCTTGATCATATTACTTTTTACGCAGTCATACAAATGGAATCATGTAGTATGCAGTTTTTTCCATACTTGCTTCTTCACATAGCAATATACTTTTAAGACTTTTCATGTCTTTTTGTGGTTTGAAAATTTATTTCTCTTTATCGTTGAATAATAATCCATTATATGGGTATATTATAGTTTGCAATCTGTTCATCTATTTATCTTAGAGGGGCATCTTACTTACTGTAGTTTTTGCTAATAAGGAATAAAACTGCCATTAACATTCACGTGCAGGTTTCTGTATAGATATGTTTTCAAATCAATTGAATAACTGCCTAGGAGCAAGGTTTTTGGGTGGTATGGAAAGAATACGTTTAAACTTTGTTAAACAAACAAACAACAAACAAACAAACAAAAAACTACCAAACTGCCTTTCAAAGCAGCTGTATAATTTTTCATTACAACCATCAACAAATGATATCAGCTGTTGCCCTTCATTCTCATCAGCAATTGTTGGTGTCAGATTTTTTTTTTAAATTTATTATAGCCTTTCTCTTAGGTGTGTATTTGTGACTCTGGGTTGTTTTATTTTGCATTTTTCTAATACCAGTCATCTTGAGTATCTTTTATAGCTATTTTAATTAGTAAAATATGTTCAGATATTTTACTTATTATTTGTATTTTATTGTTGTTGAGCTTTATGCATCTTTGTGTATATTATGGATAGAAACCTTTATAATATACATGTTTTCCAAGTGATTTTTTTCTAGCTTATGGCTTGTCTTTTAAAAGTGATTTTTATGGAGAAGAAATTATTAATTTAGATTGTTAACATTTTACAAATTAAGTTTTATCTTACTGGATTCTTTTATTTGTTATATGTGGTGTTTTTTTGACTAGAAATGCAGCATACAATAATATAAATATTTTAAAATGTTTTTTCAAGTAATTTAGTACTAAATTATGTTATCGTGTAAATTTCTATGTATGTTTCCTTATATGTTTTATTTTTATTTTAAAGATATGGGGTACACTTCAGGATTAGGTAGATAAGTGATCATTTTACAGGTAATCTTTGAATCTCCCTTTGTATCCCATTTCACCTTGAGATCATGAACCCTTATTGATGGTATGTGCCCCTTCCCCCAGCAGTTTCCTGTTACTGCCAATCCCTTTCTGAGTATTCTGATAAATGTTCAGGGTCCACTTATGAATGGTAACATGTGGTCCTCAGTTCTTTGTTTCTGTGATAGATCACTGAGTATTATAGATGCTAAATCCATCCAAGTTGCCGCAAAGTTCATAATTTTAGCCTTCTTTATGGTTGTGTAGTATTCCATTATGTATATGAACCACAATTTTTAAATCCAGTCCACTTTCTATGGGCAGCATGATTAGTTCCATGTTTTTGCTATTGTGAGTAGAGCTACAATAAACATGCATGTGCAGGTATCTTTTTTATAAAATGATCTGAGTTCCTCTTTGTATATTCTCTTTATATATTTTAATATAAGAGAGCTACATAATGCAAGCTAAGGAGCTTTCATTCATGACAAGAAATATAAAATAATTTATGAATAAAACAATATCCAAGTGACCATTTAGTCATTTTGTAAAATATGAATATGGAACTTTCATTCAACCTTCTATATTTGCAGTATATACATCATTCAAAACATCTTTCATTATTATTTGTAAAATAGATGAATAAAAAGTTTATTAAGTATTGCTTTTTTTCTCATGGGTCCAACCAAGTTTGAGAAATAATGATTTCAATGTTTTTTTAGCATCTTTTGCACTGCGAGCTCATGAATTTCATTTTGATATACTTACAGTTTTCTATTACTAATCTCACCATAAAAATAATTATGATAAGTACAGTTACATAAGATATGTAGTATTTGAAAATAATACATAGGTTTTTAGCCATTTATTAGAATATGTTTAACTGATTAGAACTTTTGAATAGATTTTTTGTACTGTAGTATTCTAAGTAGGAAGCCTCATTATCAGTTTATATGCAAGTCTTAAAAAATTAAAATAATATCTTAGGATTACCCTATTTTAAAAATATCAGACACAGTGGGAAAGATGGTGGCCGAGCCAGTTGGAATATGTGAGTCCCTGTGTGAGTGAGTGTAAGGAAAATTTTGTGTACATGCTGGTGAATGAGTGGGCATGTGGGTGACTGACTGAGTGAGGGCTAGGGTGCTGGCATCCAGGGCTCTCCTGGTGCAGTGACTGGTGCCACAGCATCTAGGCTTGGACCCTAGCGATTCCCAGGATGCAGCAACTGAGTGCCATTTTGTTTTTCTTTTCTTTCTTTCTTTCTTTCTTGTTTTTTAAATCAACAAATCATCCCTGGGAAGAAAATGCTGCGAGAGACTGTCTAAGTAGGGCTCATGAGCAGGTGGCCAGGCCCCTGGTGCAACAGCTGGTGCTGCAGCTTCTCTGCTTCATCCTTGGCTCTTTCCAGGTCCCAGAAGTGGAGCGCCATTATTTTTTATAATGGACAGAAGTTTTCCTTTGAAAAAGCGTCCCAGGAGAAATTATCTCCTCAGGTTCTCCCTCACCATTAAAGCAGGAGAGAGACTGCCTGCTCCCAGCTTTGCCTCACCACTTCAGCACCTGGCAGGACACTGGCAGGGGCTGCAGAGGGAGTCCAGAGGTAAGTTCCCATGAAAGAGGACAAGAGAGGTACCCCACCACCATATTGAAGGTGGGACAGGAAAGTGCTCCAGCATGATCACCAGGGAGAAACAGGCCTAATCTCTGTGGCTGGCAGATCAATTACTCGGGGATTGATCATGGACCAGAGGGAATAACTTCAGAGGGACCTGACATGTGCCGAGTTCCAGGCATCCCACCCTCTACCCTGATCCAGCTGAGGGACAATGGGTGTGGCCAGAAAAGGACAAGGAAGAACTCCAAAGAGATCAGTGGTGAGTCCAGGGCTGACCCCAACCCTCTCCTCCCCAGCAATCCTCTGAATGTCAGACCCACACAACTGGGTCACGACTGAGAGGGTCAAACCCAGGTGGAGCCTGGATGTCAGTCGCAATAGGAGAACTTCATTCCAGGATAGGCCTGACTGGGACACCCTCCCACCCACCCCCCATGAGAGTACATACCTGGGGAAGAGACAATCCCGTACCTCCCCACTGGAGATCTCCTCCCATAGGGAGGTACAGGATTGTCTCTTCCCCAGGTATGTACTCTTACCAGGGGTGCCCCAGCCAGGCCTATCTTGGAATGGAGTTCTCCTATTGCGGCTGACGTCCAGGATCCGCCAGGGTTTGTCCCTCTCAGTGGTGGCCCAGCTGTGTGGGTCTGACATTCAGAGGATTGCTTGGGAAAAGGGGGTTTGGGTCAGCCCTGGACTTACCACTGATCTCTTTGGAGTTCTTCCT
>CAUYQG010050669.1:0-17380 GCA_963574415.1 Tarsius wallacei | reverse complement strand
CAACTTGGCGAGACCTCATCTCTACAATAAATCAAAAAATTAGCCAGGCGTGGTCGCGCGCACCTATAGTTCCAGCTACTTGGATGACTGAGGCGGAAGGATCGCCGGAGCCCAGCAGGTCGAGGCTGCGGTGGCCGGGAGCAGCCACTGCACTCCAGTCTGGGCGACAGAGTGAGACTCCAACTCAAAAAAAAAAAAGCCTCCTCATGGTGATAAAAGATTTTGGTAAAGTCTTGGGCTACTAAATCAATGTGCAAAAGACACTTGCATTTCTATACACCAGCAACGAGCAGGCAGATAACCAAATTTAAAAAACACAATCGTATTTACAACAGCCACACACACACAAAAAGAATGCCTTGGCATTCACCAATCCAGAGAAGTATAAGATCTTTTTTTTTTTTTTTTTTTAGAAAGCAAGATTTACTGAGAGGACAGAAAAGCTCCCACAGTGGAAGGGGACCTGAAGGGGTTGCCCAAAGATCTTTTCAATGAGAACTTCAAAATGCTGCTCAAAGAAATCAAGGATGACACAAAAAAGTGGAAAAATATCTCATGCTCATAGATTGGAAGGATCAATACTGTCACGATGTCCATCCTACAACAAGGCAATCTACAGATTCAATACACTAACCATTAAATTACCAACATCATTTTTCACAGACCTGGAAACAATACAGAAATTCATAGGGAAGTCGAAAAGAGTACTAATAGTCAAAACAATCCTCAGCAAAAGGAACAAAGCAGGAGATATCACACTTCCAGACTTTAAACTTTATTACAAAGCTACAGTAATCAAGATTGCATGGTACTGGTACAGAATAGACACATAGACCAATGGAAGGACAAAGATTCTGGAAATAAAAACACAATCTCTCAACCAACTCACCTTTGACAAAGCCACCAAAACAGTCACTGGAAAAAAGAGACCATATTTAGCATATGGTGCTGGGAAAACTGGCTAACCACATACAACAAAATGGAACTGGACCCCTACCTATCACCATATACAAAATTCAACTCAAAATGGATCAAGGACCTATATGAAGAATCCTGGAAGAAAACGCAGGAAACACCCTTCTGACTTCAGAGTGGGCAATTAATTCATGACCACATCCCCAAAAGTGAATGCTGCAAAAGCTAAGATAGGTGGGACTTCATCAAACTGAACAGCTTTTGCACAGCAAAATAAACCATCAAGAGATTAAAGAGGCCGGGCTCGGTGGCCCAGCCTGCAATCCCAGCACTTTGGGAGGCCAAGGCGAGTGGATTGCCTGAGCCCACGGATTCGAGACCAGCCCAGACAACTTGATGAGACCTCATCTCTACAATAAATCAAAAATTGGTCAAGTGTGGTAGCGCACGCCTGTAGTTCCAGCAACTTGGAAGGCTGAGGTGGAAGGATTGCTGGAGCCCAGCAGGGCAACGCTGGGGTGACCGTGACTGTGCTGTTGTATTCCAACCTGGGCGACAGAGTAAGACTCTGACTCAAAAAAAAAAAAGAGAGAGAGGGAGACTAAAGATACAACCCACAAAATGAGGAAAAATATTTGCAAATTATGCATCTGACAAAGGCCTAACATCTAGGATCTACAAGTGGTAGATGAAGTGGTGGAGTGGAATGGAAAAAAACTAACCCATTAAAAAGTGGGCAAAAGTCAAACAAGATATTTCTCAAAAGACAACATACAAGCAGCCAACAGAAACGAGACAAAATGCTCAGCCTCACTAATAATCAGAGAAATGCAAATCAAAACTACAATGAGATATTACTTAACGCCAGTAAGGATTGCTATCATTAGTAAGACAAAAAACAACAGGTGCTGGCATGGCTGTGAGAAAAGGGAACACTTCTACACTCTTAGTGGGAATGTAAGCTAGTTCACCCTCTATGGGAAGTAGTGTGGTGATTCCTAAAAGAACTAAAAGTTGATCTTCCATATGACCCCACAATCTCTCTCTTGAGAATATACCCAGAGGAACACAAATCTCTTTACTAAAAAGACAACTGCACATGCATGTTTATTGCTTCACTATTCTCTATAGCAAAAACATGGAACCAACCCTTCTGCCCATCAAAAGTGGTCTGGATAAAGAAAATGTGGTACATATACACAATGGAGTGTTTCACAGCCATAAAGAAGAACAAAATCATGGTTTTTGCAGCAACGAGGATGAAGGTGGAGACCAGCATCCCAAGTGAACTATCACGGAAACAAATACTAAATACTGCGTGTTCTCATAAGTGGGTCCTGATCACTAGTCACATTAGCACAATAGTGAGATTGGCAATTACTGAGCACTGCTAGGAAAGGGAGGGAGGGAGGGAGGAGGGAGGCAGCATTTGACAACACAAAGGGTACCTAGTCACTACCAGAGGGAGTGAGGGCCACCTAGAATCCCAAACTTCATCTACATGTGGCCTACTTATGTAGCAAATCCTCATTTGTACCCCACAATTCTATAATAAATAAATAATTTTTTAAAAATTAAAAATGTTTCATGTTATCAGAAACTGACTTACAGATGGACATTTTGACATATTTTTAACACATTAGCTCTTGAATTAATAGTTATCATTTAAAAGTTCGATTAACTTTTTCATTTGAATAGAAGAATCTTGTTAAGTTCCTGTTTCACTGAAATTAAGAACAGAATTATGTATGAGTACCTGTTTAATAACATCCCTATCATTTATTCATTGCAAGTCACTCAGGTTGTAAATTGCTCTCCATGGAGTTCTCATTGTTCAAGTAAGTGCATGTTCTTTATTTCTGGCTTAATTTTTAAGTCTATTTTAGCCTTCGCTGTTCTAGGCCTAATTTTCTCCAATCATCATAAGGAATACACAAATATTTAAGCTCAAACAGAGGCAAAGTTTTAAAATAGCTCTAAACCAATTTTGTTTTTCAAAGTCTTTGTATTTTTTTTTAAAAGGGAATGGGAAGACTATTGAATCATGGACATGCAAGGAACAACTTTTAGTTTGGAAAATCATTGCCAACTTTTAGTTTGGAAAATCATTGCAAACTAATCCATTTTTGTTGAGTCAAATGTTGTTTAATTAACTGAAAGAAAAATAATATTTATACTATAAATATACCTGACAAAAATCAGCACCATGGACATCTATTATTTTTACCAGCTCCGTATTCATCTCATTCGTTTAACAACAGAATCTCTCCTTTCCTTTGGGGGACCATCCCTCCATCTGGTCCTGGGTTGCTTGCTATCACAGTGTCCCGTCTGTATCCTCTGACAAAGAAGGGGTCACTTGACCCATGCCAGCCAATTAGAGTAGCTGTGCCCCACCTTACAGTGACCCAAACTGAATGAAAGAGAGCTTTTCATAACATTTTCCCGTTAGTGTTAGAAAATCCAGAGCCTTGTTTCGATAAGATTTCAATTCATACAAATAATAAAAGCTATAGATGTTTTCCACTTTCTTTCAAAGCCACATGGAGGGCCAGGTACAGTAGCTCGTGCCTATAATCCCTACACTTTAGAAGGCCTAGACAAGAAAATTGCTGGAGCCCAGGAATTTGAGACCAGCCTGGGCAAATAGTGAGACATCTCATCTCTGTGCAAAAATCAAAAAAATCAGCTGGGCATGGTGGTGTGCCCCTGTAGTCCCAGCTACTGGGAAGACTGAGGTGGAAGGATCATCTGGGCCCAGGAGGTTGAGACAGCAGTGAGCCCTGATGGTGCCACTGCACTTCAGTCTGGGCAACAGAATGAAGCCCCAACTCAAAAAAAAAAAGCCACATGGAGGAAGAAAGACAACTGCAGTGGGAAATGTGAGGCCAGTTCCTAATAAGAAGCAGAGACGAGGAAAAAGAGAGAGGAGAAAGGGTGAAGGACACAGGTGACATATCCAGCTGGGAATGAAACCATGCCCATGGAAGACTTCTAGCAAATGGGACTAATAAATCCCTCCATTATTTCAGCTCCTGTGACTTCTAACTTAATCCTGTAGAGGCATGTAAGTTCTATTAGACCAGGGTATAAAGAAGGGAAAAGAAGGGAAGTGGGGCCTCCATTCATTTCAGTGTCTTTTCTCTCTTTGAATGTATACTCAACTGAAGGAGTGAGTCTTCCTCAGCCATCACCTCACAAGACCTTTAGATCCTCCTTACTCAAAAAGGAGAAAAGTGCATGGTCAAAGGCCCTCGGAACACAACAGCGGACAAAGTAGACATCTTCCTCTATCACTTCCTCTTTCTGTGACTTTGGGTAAACTACTCATTTGTCTAGGGCCTCAGTTTCTTTATGTTTAAATAGGCATCATAGTAGTATCCAGTTCATAGGCATCCTGTAAGAATTAAATGAAATATTGAATGTAAAGTAGAAGACACATAAACATATTCAATAAATCTGAGCTATTGTCATACAAGCAGATCGATACAAGGCAGCACATTAGGCGATGTCATCAAGTTATGAACAAACCACCCAGATTCTATTCCGCATTCTTCCTTTCTTTGCCCAACTCCTCCAGAGCTTAGAGAACTACTTTTCACAGCACAAATATATGGTGTTTCATGCGCATACTCATCAACCTTGTCCAGAAATCTTACCTTGAGACATATAAAAGCCTATGATGGGAAAGCTTTGGCCCCTCAAACAGGCTGAATGCTTACGGCAAAGACATTACCTGAGTGCTATGAAGGAGCCAGAGTGGTCCCTAGTTGCTGTTTTGTCTTAATTAAAAGCTTTGAAAACTGATCAATTTGAATTCTATCTCTGCCGTATGTTAACCATAAGATTTTCGGCAGTTTATCTATGGCACCTGAGTCTTATTTTCTGGATTTGTAAATGTGGGTGACAATAATTCTTAAGCCATTACGAGGCTAAGTAAGACAGCATATGTAAAATGCTTTGCATGGGCCCTGTCCAAGTCAGCCTGTTCATGGGCTTGTAGGGAGTTATGATATCTTGAGGTTACTGATTGGGTCACAGAGGGGAAAATACTATTATCAAGGTGGAAGTAAGCCAGCAGGCTGGACTGGGAGAGGAAGTCCAGAATCCAATAGACTCAGAGGCACAGGCCATTGTCTGAGGGCCGAATATACTGTTCACGGTCTTCAGTCCCAGGTGTCTGGGGAAGCCCATGATGACACAGCTTCAGAAAATATTGTGAAAGAATTTTAAAGGGAAATCATGCATTTGTGGGCATAAAATATAGCTCATCCGTCAGGTTTTTCCTGCCTTTCATTGTCTTTGAGCTATTTTACAACACTATACATCGTGGAAAACTGATAATACAAATGATTCTTTTCCAGGACAATGTGTACTGGTGGGGTGCAATTGATTTATTCCTTTGGATAGACCCGTTTGGCGTGAATATAAATTCATTGGTAAAATTGCTCATTTGATACACACACACACACACACACACACACACACACACACGATTCTTGGAATTCTCCTTTGAACTGATTATAACATCTTACTGGCAACCTCATTGATTAATGAGTTAAATAGAATGTTTGACACATGTTCACTCTAATTTATAAAAGCGTCATGATTTTATATGTTTAATAAAAGATTTATCATTTACAAAGGGGCTCTCTCAATTGCGCAGGTAATCTCTAACATTTTCCTAATTTTGCAGCTAAGCTCACTCCTACTGAGTAATGCCTTTAAATCTGAAGGGACATTGCTGGTCTCTGACCTTGCTGTCTCATCATGAGCAAATTCTGCCAGGGACATCTTGGAAGCTTCAGAAGGAAACGAAATACTCAGGAATCTGAATCTTGGTCTCACGCTTTGGCCTCATCGCTATTGACACTCCCCATATTTCATCCAGTAAAGCACTCGACTTTTAGTGATTTTGAATAGCAAGTCACATCCTTATTCAAAATTATTTCCTTTGCTAGGCAATTAATAAACAAATCTTAAATGTGAACAAATGAGCTGTCATAGGTTTTCAGAAGACTGACACTGACATGGAATCAAAAATAATTTATATTGGTAAGAAGAAACAGGTGAAGATGATCATAAAAAATTGTTAAAAGCAAATAAAAACAAAAATAAAAAGTCTTGTGTTGTGTTTATACTACAACGCACATGTTTCACAAGCAGTATCCTATTAATAACAAAAATACTGGCAAGATCACCTTTCAAAACCATGAGCTGGATTTTAAAAAGTCCTCAAGCTTCATATACATTTGGAGTCAGCTGGTGTCTGACTCAAGGAGGACTGCATGCACTCCTACAGGAAACAGCAAGAGGAGGCTGCCTGACACAGGAGAATAAGCATCGACTCTGCCTCTTAGTCATTGGACTGCTTTTTTTGACAGAAAAATCAAAACAAACAAAAATGACTGAACAGGGCATTTAATGAGTGTGGGTTCTTATATATTCTTTTCCAATCTAACGATAGGATTTTGTGTTTAGACCCCATTATATAGTCAGTCTAAGGTGAAGAGAGACTGCGTTTGACCAAGACAGACAAATCATTATGTTTTGGCAGTCATATCAGGGCCAGAGTTGAACTGAGACTGAAACATTCTCAACTTCAGTAGCTAAGGAGATCATAAATCCTCTGCAAGGTTTTCTACTTTTTCTTGTCCTTGGGACACCATGTCTACCTTTGTGTCTCAAAGTTTGCTTACTCTGTGCTATAGCCTCAGGACTGACTCTTGGAGGCGCCAGTACTTAGCAACCGACTTCATCTTGACCTATCTTTCTCCTTCCTCCTGTTGGATAGTTAGAAATATAATCACTAGCTAATACTAAGGCTCACTGCTCATAGTTTTAACTTATTTTATTGGAAATAGTTTCTCATCCGATTATATGAGTTCTGTACAATAATAGACAACTGATTATTTAACAGGTGTGATTGAGCAAAGACTATATGAGAAGTTTTCATTTTTAATCAAATTTCCTAATACATTCAGAGAATTTTTTGTTATTTTTAAAAACTCACCCTTCAATGTAATAATTAAGTGGATATTATCATATTTGTTAATCTTTATGTTGATTTTTCTGCATCAGGATTCTTACATAGTTATGTCCTGATAAATTGGAGGAATTTTGACTTATCTATGCAAAATTTGCTTTACAATTTATTGATAAGTAGTTTCTCTGCTTTTCAATATCTTTATACTTCAAACTCTACTTGTCTTTTGATATTATTCAGTTTTAAGTCCAGCTGAAATGTCCTCTGAAATTCAAACACTCCTCTGTGGTTTTTCATTAGCGTTGTTTTACTGGTTGGGCCTTTGAATTACTTATGTTTTTCTTAATTACTTATGCTTTTCTCTTTTCTTTGCATTGAGTCGGTTAACAGGAAGAACTGATCAATAATTCTGGCCTTCACTAAGCATCTTCATTCTCTTCTTGAAAACACTTCCTATATCAGATATATCCATATTCAATCCCATGTATAGAAAAAAACTGCCAAGTTAAAAAGATTGTAAAAAAAAAAAAGGGCTCCATAAACAATAGCCACAGCTAAACTTAATGAAACAGATTGATTGTCAAGAGAAAGCATAGACTATGTTGCAGAGGATCATTCCTTATTCTCCTGGACACATCATCACTAGGCTAGGATGAAGAGTTCAGAGCACTTGAGGAAAGTGAGGTTCTGGGACAGGAACTGTGAGTGAAGAGGGGAGGATGAATCAGACACACAAATGGTGAGGGAAGGAGGAACAACTCAACAGGTTTAATGAGCCTTTTGATCTCACCATTGTTTCAGCCATTAAAGACTCCTTCCTGAGCTCACCCTAAGGTGCAGTAGGAATTGATGGCGAGCGTGGGAGGAGGTTCCTAGCAGCCATGGGCTGGGGAGAAGAGAAGCATGGGAAAGGGAGAAACCATATGGCAGAACTGAGGGAAGGGGTTTCAAGCTGGGTTTAAAGTTCTGTCCTACATAAGAAGTATGAATCTAACACATGGACTTTGCAGCAACTTGGACGGATTGGGGGTCGATCATACTCAGTGATCTATCACAGAAACAAGGAACAAAGTACCATATGTTCTCACTCATAAGTGGACCTTGAACAATTATCATAATACCATAAGAAAGGGGTTGGCAGTAGTGGGAAACTGCTAGGGAAGGAGGGAGTGGGATTGGCAGTTGAGGGAGACTGCCAGGGGAGGGATGGGTACACTCTTCAACAAGGGTACCTGCATAATGGTCATTTGTATACCTAACCCTGAATTGTACCCCATATTTTTTTTTAAAGGTGTATCCATGGAGAGAGGTGTATCCATTTTTTAATGATATACTATTATGAATTATCCCTTAGTGTTTTTCAAATAATAAAAGGCTGACCGCAAATTTAACAAAGTAAATTTTAGACAATATTTAAATTATCTGGATAGCAGTATATTTATATAAATTTAACATCTTGTATTGCAAAATATAACTTAATAGACAACTAATTGTTTTTAAATGTGTGACTGAGTAAATACTATATGAAAAGTTTTCTTTTTAAAATCAAATTACTTGACATATTAGGATAGGGTTTTTTTGTTCTTTTTAAAAATTCATCCTTAAACATAAATTTGGCTTCTGGCAGGTCTTGCAAATCATTAGAAAGCTCACCTCACACTGTTTTGAGACAGGAAGAAGCACAGAAGGTATGAGTGCTGACCTTTAGTACTAGTCAGGACAGTCAATTTGAGCAGAGACAGTGTCTCTATGAAATCATGCTCACAACTCTGCTATGGGCAAGAATGAAGGTAACACGGGAAGTGGTCTTGTATCAGCTACATATTTAAAAGTTCTATCGAGATAGCCTATTAAAAAGAAAAATAAGCTTTTTTTTAACTTCTAAATTGTCAAGTTTTACAGTATTTTTGGCTGAAGATTTTAGTATCCAGCAAAAAGTATACTTTTCAATGGCCTGTGAGACACAAAATGTAATAATTTCACCCTGAAGATGTGAATTTTATCAGACTTATGAACATTTTCCACATCTGGGTATCTGGGATTTAGAAACTGATTTTTAAAAATAACAATAACTCTATCTTTTATTATGGTATCTCCAGCTCTTACATCTGAATTCAAGTGTCAGGTCAATTATTTTCTAAATATAAATATAAACTTCTTTTCTTCTGCTTCCACCCCCAAATTAATAACAAATACATTAATTTCCTTAAATAACTTTTATGTAGAAATGCTATAGAAGAATCTTAATGTCATCTTTTTTCCTAGAGTTTTTGAGATAAAAATGAAGATACTGGGGAAATAGAGTCTTTAAAGTACTTTACATAAATTATCAACTTTGTAAATTGAGAGAAACTTTAGATATTGCTTTGTCAAATCTTTGTATTTTCATATAATAAAATCACAGTACGGAAACAGGGTCAGAACACTAACTATTTCTCTTGGTTTTTAAGGAAGCATTTCTTCTATTTTGCCTCCCTTGGAATTGTTGCTTAATTGAGTTCTGAGTTATAGCTTTTTGAAATTGCAGCACTTTTATTACAATATGACTAGATGAATTATGGAAAGAGTAAAACTTCCTTTCTACCTGGTCCATCTGCATAGAAGTGATCACTGACGCTCAAGAAATAAAGGCAATTATTAAGGATAAAAAGTAACTCTAGAAGTAAAAGCATTGGAAAGATCCTAGGGTGGTGCAATGATATTAAAAGGCAGATGAGACAAAAGAGTCTGAAAGAGATAGGGAAGGTGTCTTTAGAGTTTAAAGGAAGAGAACCAGTGACACAGAGGAGGTCGGAAGTTGGATTGCAAGGCGGAGGCGGTTAGGAAAGAGAAATGAGAAAAGCAAGTTAAATAAATTTGAAGGAAAAAGAATGAAAGGAGAAAAGACCCAAGAGTAGCTAAAGTCGTCATGCTAAGAGAACATTAAAGAACTTGAATGTTTATGTACGTGTGAAAAACAGATGGCAAGTGAAAAGTTACAAAAGAGAAAAGAGATTACTGATGAAATGAGGTTCTAGAGGACGAGGAACTGCAACTGACACCCAGAAGGGGGACTCCTTTTTTCTCTGGGGCAAGAGGGAAGGAGAAGACGTACGATGGAGAAGGTGGAATGTGCAGAAGCCCTCACTACAGAGCCTGGTCTCAGTGATCTACCAGAGGCGGACATCTGCCAAGAGGGAGGACAGTAAAGGGAAATGGTAGACATCGCCAGGTTCTTGAGAGCAGCTGCTTGTGTTTGGGCCAGACGGTCTGGAATCAAGAGTAACACACATGCAGTTATTGGCTTGAGAAGAGAAGGGAGGGAACTGAGGCCAACGTCTGCATTAATAAAGCCAAGGAAATGAGAAGCAGACTGCCGTCCTCTGGACTTCAAACATCAGTTTCTTGGAATCAGCATGTCAAGAATGTGACTTTGACAAATTTATGCTCATCGCAGGACCCCGCCTCCTTGTTAAACTTGGTATTTCCTGTGGCAGAGAAGACTATCTGTCCACCAACAATGTAACTGCTTCCACCGTATAAAGTGATTTCTGAGAAGTGGCTGTCCAACCAAGGATTACGTTTCCCTGTTTCTAGGTGAAGAAACATGAGACGTCCTCACCTCTGTGTACACTTGTGCATATCCATGGAAATACAGTGAAAGAAGTAAATGAAAGCAGAGAAAAAGATGAGACGATATCTCCAAGCCAGACCCCAAGCTTCCTCCACCTGGGTGCTTTCTCACCGTGTCTGTGTAAACTACCGTCTTCCCAGTGAGAATGTTTGCTGAGAAGGTGGTAGGTTGACTTTTGAAGACCAGAGTGGATGCAAATTAGGAACTGGTAAACCAATAAACATTTTCTAGATTTAAATTTTTTAGACAAAGGTCCTTCACAGAACCAACCACTGAGTCCTTTGAAAATATAGCCTAGCTTGATCAAAAGTGAATTATATTCTTAAAGCATTGTCTGGAAGGACAACAAGCATGAGCTGCTTTTTAAAAAATCTTGAATATTTGAGGAGTTTGTGGCAATATGGTATTTGAAGATATTTCTAAAATTTCAGTTTAAAATACAGTCTTTACACAAACTATGTTAAATACGTGTCCTGGGGCATCACCAACCTATAGTTGTTAAAATTCTTCACAGAATACAACCTCCCATCTGGCAGATATTTATGTCGGCTGAAGTGTTTTAGCCCTATCTAAAATCCATTTACTGGAAAAAAAAGATGTGCAGCTGGGGGGCTTTAGTGGTATACCTGGCAACAATAAACATAAATTTTGACTTTCTGTTAAACTAAAAGAGAGAATTTTTTTAAAACTGGAATGAAGAGATTTCAACTGAATTGGGTCTCTGCTCTCTCAGAAGAGAAGGGCACATATTCCAGTCTGGGTGACATACATGTCATCTCCACCACTTAAAGATGTTTTGAGAAAATTAGAAACATGCTGTGAGAATATAGAAACATTAAGAACTTTGAACTTTGAATCTTCATTTTAAAAGTCACATGAAAAGTCTCTTACTTTTAGTTTTTTACCTGCACCATAAACTTTCTACAGATAAAGTTCTCTTTTGCAGAAGAGAATTTCACACTGCTTCTGAAATTTTGCATGTGTATAAGCACCTGTGTATGAACATAATGTCCTCAGATTGCTTCCTTTCTTACTCTTACCTCATACCCTTTGGTAGTTATATTCCCTCTCTTATCTAATTAAACGCGTTATTTCTTATGGCAAAGAAAACTACCTGTCCACCAACAATCTTTTCACTGCTTCCACAATATAGAGTGATTTCTGAGAAGTGGATACCCAACCTAGGATTACATTTTTCGGTTGCCTTTGTTTCAAGAGGGAGAAACAAGATTAAGATTAGTCCTCATCCCTGAATTAGTGCTCTGTGTGTGTGTGTGTGTGTGTGTGTGTGTGAGAGAGAGAGAGAGAGAGAGAGAGAGAGAGATTCATGCTCAAGGCAGTTAAGTGATTATACCAGATAAATAGGCATGCTTTCCTCCATCTTGTTTTTCTCATCATCAGCTGGATGCAAACACTCCTAGGTGATGGTACAACCACTGATATGAGGTTTATCATGTAAACAAAAGCCACCAGACAACCAAGAACATCCACAATGGGCATTTACATGAGTGAGAAATAAACTTTTGTTGTGTCATGCCACTAAATCTTTGGACTTTGTTTTAACAGCTAGAATTACCTTAACTAATATCCATTAGTCACTGTCATTTCTCGTTTCACTCTTTTTCTCTGTGAGTGTATTTCTTCTGCTTGAAATGCTATTGCCATTTTTCCACGTGTCAGATAATGTTTGCAAATACAAAAGGTGAGTGACAACCTGGGTACCCTATTTTCACGGAACATGTCATTTGATGAACTACAATTTATCCTCCAAGGAAAAGCTTAATGCCACTTTCCCCTATCATTTCCCCTGACCTGCCACTCTTTCTTTACCCCTTAAGCAAAATTAATTCTCTAATTACTTGTGTTCTTCCAGACATCAGGACCAGCAATAAGTTGTACAATTCCAGGTTACAGTTCTGGCAAACACCTTAGAGGAGAATAATGTAAGTCTGGACACATGGACCTAAAATTATTTGCTTATACATTTCATCTCCTGGATTGTGGGTTCCTAGGTCTCAGAGACTATGTCTTTTCGGTCTTTGTAAATATAGTGCCAGGCTTGATAGAGTCTTAGTAAGTGTTTGTAGAATTGGACTGATCTACTTTTCATCCACCATTCCTTTTCATGAAAGGTATTATACAATGATATCCATTTCTGCTTACAGGTTCTGAGGCTCAAATATTGCTGTCACAAAAAGAAGCAGGTTGAAATTGTACTGAATATAGTTCCATTGTTGAAATGCTGCTGAATACACAAATATTCAGCCTTCTTACATCTCTTAAAGCACGGTGTCATTTTCCCAAGCCAGATATTAGTTAAAAAAAAAAAAAACAACTCTTCATCAGATCCCACAAACAGTTACTTTTTCTACCTTGCAACATTTTTTTTCCTGTTTTAGTAGATTTCCTCATGGTCACCAATCACAGACAATTATTAATCATTCCAAAAAAAAATCAAATAAATCTGTTGCTCCATAATAGAATTGTGTATTATCTCTAGACACAATCTGCTTCTGAGATCTCATAACCCTCCGGACATGGACAAAATGTACACCAAAAGCACAGCAAAGAGGTTAGTGAAGACATAGGAGGGAGCTGAGAATAGGACTGGGGTCAGGACGAACCTGGGCTTCTGGACCAGCCTGGGTCCAGAAGCAGTGAGCATTGGTTCCAGTCTGGTCGCAGTCTCACCGACCTGGTCTGATCATTGAGATAGAATGGTTGGAACCGCTCTGTGAAGGTGACATGTGTAACCAGATATTGAGGCAACATCGTCCCAGGAGCACCTGGCCATGGGTGTCAGGATAGGAGGGAATGTCCAGGAAAACTAAAATCCAGTCGAGAACTGGGGCGATATTGCTGGTTCTACGCCCCTCGCCGATCCCCACCTGCGGTCACTACTCCTCACTTGTCTCCTATGTTAACCCTGGATAGCAGGACTGGGCTTCTGCTTAATTCCCTGAAACACAATTTTGTTCAGTTACGACACGGAGAAACTCTCTTCCTCTGTTTTCTAATTGCATTTTTATACAAGGAGACAATTTCGATGGATAAATTCTTTCTGTATTTTTACAGTTGTTTTAAATCTGTCATGCCATGATCTCCAACTGTTTTCTTTCTTCCACTTTGTGCTGTGTCCTTTCTGCTCTTGGCATTGCAGTTTCACTACCATTGTCACCTGATGTGATATTTAGCTTCCTTATCAGTATGAACTGCAAAGAAGAAAAGAAAGAAAGAAAGAAAAAGTAGGCTGTTCATTTAGGGCTATCGCTCATTTCTTCTCACAGAGGAAAATACTGATGTTGAAACATTCTTCTCTTCTACTTAAAGGTTCTCAGTAGAGAGAACGATGATTAAAATTGCCAAGAGAACTACACATTATTAAAGGACAAGAGGACAGATAAAAAGGATCAGCAAATAACAAAAACGATAGTGAAACTACCAACTACTGCATGCATATTGATCTGGGCACTTTGCATCGATATGCTTTCATTTGTTCTCTCACTTATTCATTCTATAAACATTGACTGAATCCTCTGTGCCAGGCACTGTGATCAACTCATCTCCAGATCCGTTCACTTTTCCTCACAATCCACCCTGACCTTAGCCAAACCAGTCGTTCTACGAAGTTTTAGAAAAGTCAAAACCATTTATTTTAAAAAGAAAAAAGAGAAGGTTATTTAAAACTAAATTTGGTTTCAGGACAAAAAACGAGAGTGAGGCGTCCACCCTATGGCTGGAAGGCGGTGATGTGTTCATACTTAATGCCTCACTATAGGATGAGTGAGACAGTGAATATATTATTTGTAAATAGAGTTTTAGCTTTCCTCTGGCTTCACTGCATTTATATGTAGGTTTTGAGGTAAGTTAGGCTGGATGTACACAAATTCAGCAAGGTCTCTTAATGGGAGCAGCAGTCAGTGCAGAATAAAGGGAGACTCAATAGAACGTGAGATATAGAAAACCATCACATTTGCCTTCTGTTTATATCTTGGCTTTATGAGGAGTGGTCCATTTAAAAGAATGCTCCTGCCTTTCTTGGGCTTGTCTCAGCTTCTACTCTCTCACCAGGTCACAGATGCTGGGGAAGGAGCCTCGCCGGAATGTGGGTGTCTGCATGGAAAGAATGTGCCATAAGCATAAATCCCAAGTAGCTTCTCCAGTAGGGGCCCTCATGCTTCAGCTTGCCTTTGGATGTCTTTTAACCCCCGGCCCTGCTCTCCTCCCCAGTGCCACGGACATCGTGGGCCACTTCCTCTTTCCTGGTTGGCCTGCCCCCCACCGCATTGTTTTTCCAAGGCTCTTGTGGAAGATGCTTTTCCTCTGTCCTTTTCTCCAGTGTTGCTACTCTAGATTTCCATCTTTGCCTGTTCCTCGTGCTCCCTGAAGGAACTCATTTACTCCCGCAGTTTTAGTTTTATTCTTTCTGCTCATGTCAGGGAAGACCCTGGAGGAGAGCGATACTGGATATTGCAGAGAGACGTGGAGTTAGCCAGGCAGATCAGGATGGGGGTGGGATAGAGGCGATGGAAACATGCTGGCAGCAGTGTGTGCAAAGGCAGGGAAGGATGACATTTTCTCCTGTCCCAGGTATAATGCATGTGTTTTCTTACTCATTTGTCCAGCTCTGATATAAGTAAATAAATAAATGCCTATATAGATCAATAGAGGATTGATAGAAGATAGATATATGATAGATGATAGATAGATACGTAGATAGATACATAGATACATAGATAGATAGATAAAGAAAGCCATATTGGGCTTAATCTCTTTGCTTACTAGTTTTTTATCAAGATGAAATTGAGTTAACATTAATATAGAATGCTTATTGGCACCAGTTATTGAGCCAGATATACATATACTTTATGTACATTTTATTATCAAAATAAAAATTAAGAAAGGGATGATACTATCCATCCCACAGAAGAGTAAACTAAGGTTCAGAAAGGTTGAATGGATTGTCTAAGGTAATGCAACCTGCAAGTGACAGCCGAGATTTAATCTGAAGTTTAGACATCAGAATCCAGAGCGTGTATTTGTTTTTCTGCCCCAGCAGTCTGCATTTAACACAGGGCCAGCTAAGGGGAAGCGATCATTTTTCAGAAAGAGGACATCAAAATAAGATTGCCAAGCAATTTGAAGAAGTTGCTGCAACCCTGAATCTCTTCTGGTGCTTTCTCCACTTGACATGATACAGAGATGTGGCAGGTTTGGTTCCCGAGGGCAGGCCTTGAGGTGCTCATCCCCATTTGCTGTGACCTAGAACTGAACAGTTCTAGATACTAGAGCTGATATCATATAATGGCTAACAACTGCCTTGAGCCTGCACATACATTATCTGGTGTAATTTCTGCCACTATGCTTTGTGACTGACAGAGCAGGCATTAAGTTTATTATTATCACCAGTTTACAGACAGGTGATAATAATAATAATATCTAGAGCCCAGGGAAACTATGTGCTTTGCTCAGGTCACACAGGGCAGTGAACATATGGCAATGCCAGGAACAGAACCCAGGGCAGGCCACCTCTGTCATAAACCAGGACAAATTAAGGTCACTACTAAGAAGTCAAAACTGGGTATGCTGTAAGGGCAGTGTAATTAAGAAAAAGAAAAAGAAAGCATACAGTTTTCTTCACAAGATCCTGAGAGAACTTTAGCCCTCATGTACATTTTACTTATTTATGTACATTTTATTTATTTTATGTGCATGTCTGCTTCTGTAACAACCAGACCACTGTAGGCATAGAGGCCAGGCCATGATGCACAGCCTGTGACATGTCTACAGGCCTGTTGTGTTGGGAATATTGGCCCAGCACTGACAGAGATGAGGTTTACAGTGTGTTTAAGAACGTTCCTCTCCCACGGTGCTGGAGAATCGCACATGGATACAAATCAGTGTTTCAGGTTTGCTGCTGAGACAAGTCGGATGGGCAAATAGCACAGCTCTTATTTCCTCTCCCAGAGTGTAAATGAACCATTCAGATTTGCCTCCAAAAATAAATATCCCTTTTCCAGTTTTAAGATAACTCTAGTCAAGATATGGCAGGACTTATTACCAAGGAAAGGAAACACTTCGAATATAAGAGCAGACACCAAATTTGCTTTTATATTGTCTATATCCATGAAGATAGAAAGTCAAATGGAAATTTGCCAGAGGTTCACAGAAAATCTCAAGGAGGAAATAAAATCCACTCTCCAGGGAACCAGAATTGCGTGTGTGTGTGTGTACGCGTGCATACACACGCAAATATGAGGATCCTGCCAGAATATATTTTTTAATGTGGCTTGTCCACTATTACTTTTTTTGGTCCAATGACATGTTTCTTTTTTTAAATTAAACTTTATTTTGGAAGATGGCGGCAACACAGGCAGAACTGTGAGATTCTCCAAATGTCAGTTCCCCAAAAAGACTCTTGCCCTCCTTCCCCTACCCCCTTGCCCACAGCTGGACGCATTGGTCCGAAGCTCAGGGACCCCCAGTCCCATGCAGGGCCGGCTATTGCGTCCCGGGCTGCTCCCTCATGGGTGGGAAGGCTCGGGTCTCAGCTCCATCCCTGACTGCATTGATCCCAGACTGAGCCTCCGGTCACCCTAGGAGGCTCTGGGCACCCACACCTCGGAGGCACTGATTCCATCTCTGACTGAAGTACACTGCGAGCGGCACGGGGCCACTTCCGCCGCTCACCACCTGCCCTTGGGAGCTTTGGGGCTCTGAAATCTGGAGCTCTGGAGCCCCGAGTGGAGCGCCCAGCTGGGCAGCTGATCCCCAGGAGGCTCACGCTATCACACTACCACAGACCATCATAGTCGATTGCTCAGGGATCCAAAGAGCAAAGAAAAAGGATCCTATCACTTCAGCCA
>CAUYQG010050667.1:0-14203 GCA_963574415.1 Tarsius wallacei | reverse complement strand
TTTAGTTTTGTGATCTGAAGACTCCTTCCAGCAACAATGACCACAGCCACTCTGTTACCCATTTCTTGTCAGTTCCTTTGAGCCATGTTACTCGATTAAGAGCATGACAGCAAGCATAGGGTTCAGAACGGGCAGTAAATTTTTTAGCTAAAGATGTGAATTTTCTTACTGATTAATTTGTAGCTCCATAAGAACCCAACCTTAGGACTTGGGCTGAAAGTAAACCTTTTCATGAAGGAGAATTTTCTTTGCTTTCGTGTATACAATGTTTTCAACTTAATAGAACCTTTCAAAGTCAGCTAAAGGTGAAGTTCGGGTCAAATTGTTAACGGAACAATGTATTAACACCAGATCTTGTTAACTGCCCTGGAATTGGTTGAAATGTGCCATGGTATTCCAAGAAAGAGAACTTGGTCTGTGTTTGGAGAATGGCCACTGATGGAAGACCTGAGTTCATCTTCTCCCTTACCATTATTATAGGAAATCCACCTCATTTTTCATAGGTTCTTGGAATTAGAAACTCTGCAGGATCCTTGCCTTGACCCAGGACCCTCATCTCCCCAGGAGGTGATTTCATAGTACCAGCTACCTGCTTCTCTTCACTTGCCCTTTAAGTACCCATGATGGTAGTTGTAGGACAAGAAAGCACACGGCCTCACTTCTTCCCCTAAGACTTTGATGAGCCTCCTCTAGTTCCTGTCAACATGGAAGGGGTTGTTTCATGTTATCAGTTTGATGAACTGGGAATTTATAAGACAGTGAGTCCTTAGGGGGACATCATGGAGGCTCAATCTTCAAGACGAGGTTGGTGTTATTGGTTTTTTAATGGTGTTTGGGTGCACACACTCACATTAAGCTATGTGGCTCTGGAAAACAAGGATTCAGAGTGCATCTACTCAGAGGAATGTTTTCACCAGGTGGATCAGTACAATTGCTGAGAACACTTAGTTAATTCATTCAGTGACATCAGCTAAAAATGAGAAAAGAAATCAGCTAAGCTGGTTTATGTTAATTTGCCACATTTTCTATACTCCTGGGACTTAGATCCAAAGGCAAGCTATAATGAAGCTGCAGATAAAATGATCCAGTTCTATGTTGTTTTATCACTGGCGAGTAAGTGCGAAAGAGCAGGTTTGTTTTCTGACCTTCTCTACTCTTTTGTGAAAAATTATATCAATATGAGTAGAAATTTCTTGTCAGAATATGTTGTGAAAAAAATAGACATTAAATAATTAGAACTTTGAGTTTAAAAATACATGTAGCCTTAAGAACATAAACTGGGACTCCCACAATTTTTTAAATTATAAAAACACTAACTTTGAATTTGTTTTATAATTCAGGTTGGCAATTGTGAAATGTGTTATCAGAGACTTTCTTATTTCTATTAACATAATCCCATGCAACAAACTTTATAGATGCTAATTGTATCTAGTAATGCTGAGGAAAGACAAACCAAGTCTTGTAGATGTCTATTAGAGTCTGTAGGTTTGGGGAACAGGGCTGGGTTAGAGTCTGCAAAATCTACTTGTTTAGATAGAATTTTTTCCCAGGCCATAAAAGAGAGATGTCTGGGTGGGTTATCAGTTTTTTATCTTTGACATTTTATTATTTAGTTTTAATGCTGAGATATTTTATGGTATTTGAGCCTAGAGGTTTTTCTGCTTTGATATGTTTATAAGACAGAATAATAAATAAATGATGACTTAGTCCAGCATTGATGTCAGCATTGTAGTAAATTTACATTTTTAAAAACCTTTTCTCAATTTTAACTGAGGAAAATTATTAGTTTCTAGTGACTTTCTTGACATCTAAATTATTGGAGGGACAATAATCCTCAAATTTGGGGGGAGCTAGTTATGTAAGTGATGTCAACTAATAACTATTTGTACCGAATGCTACAAGTACCTCATTATTTTCTTGCAATTATTTTACAGGTTTAACACAAGCTCAATAACAATGTATGGGGGTGTAATTAATGATCTTTACTAAGTACATGTTCTAATGTAATTTTTTACTTAAAATATCAACCTGTTATAATAAAAAAATTGGCAATTAGTGAAACTATTCAAATATACTTTACAGGTGAAGTCACAGTAGTTAAAAAAAGTAGGGAAAAACCATATTTACTTATTTTTAAAACTATTTGTTTCACACCTAGTTCTTTGCATTTCCTTGTAAATTCTGTGGTGTGGGCATATTAGCACACATTACTCATACTTGTTATTACATCTTTATTAACTCAAATGATTTTCTTTTAAAGAATATTGAGAGTAGTGAACTTTTTAATATTCAACAAATATTCCACATTTCCAAAGAATCTGGTTAAAGTCATAACATTTGAAAAGCTTTGCTTCTATCAAGGTATTTCTTTGACGTTCCTTTAGCAAGTATACGGGTAAGATTTTCAAGAGTTTTTGGTTATTCGGTTATTCTGTGTTCATTTTCGCTGTTTCCCAGCAGTTAAGAAACAACTAAGACTTATATCTCCTTTTCTCAATTACCCAAAGCAGGGGAAAAAACAGTAGAGAATTTTTTTTTTCTATGCTTTAGAAAATCTTGATTCTTAAAGTCATATTTAACCAATTACATTTACATGGAATATATGAATCTCTTTGAAAATTGGTCTTCTGCAGTCAACATTACTTAAACAACACATTGAATATAAACGCATACTCTGGAATTATCTTTTGGCAGTCAGGATCCTTGTAGTACACTTGGAATTTATTCCTCCATCTCAAATGGTCAAAGTTTTTATCTGGAAGTTTTGAGAAGGTTGCATCACAGTTTGTGGGAGAAACGCTTGGAGTTGTGCCCAACAGGTGACTGGTTTTTCTACCATGAAAATGCACCTGCCCACACCGTGTTGAATGTTCAGCAGTTTTTAATCAAAAACGGCGTGACTCTGTGCCCCACCCTCCCTGTTCACCTGATCTCACTCCAAGAGACTTTTTTTTTTGTTCCCCTGGATAAAAAAACTCCTCAAAGGGAAATGTTTTGCTGATGTGGAAGAGGTGAAACCAAAAACAGCAGAAGCCCTAAAAGGCATCGACATTGACGAGTTCAAAAACTGTTTTGAGCAGTGTAAAAAGCATCTTGCTATGTGTATTGGATCAAACAGAGTAATATGAAGGCTACTGAAGTTTAAATATGTAAGGATAAATGCACAATTTTTTATAAATAAATTCCATTTGGGGGGGATTGCCCCATATGTATGTATGTATACATATGAATATATGTGTTTGATGCCAAACCAAAAAATTTTCAACTCCTTCCACTGTTAGTACCAAGGAATGTGTGTATGCAGTGGTGATGTAGATGGTTTACATAAGGCTTCATTGATTCATTCATACTTGTATTTATTCAATGAATTTTTATTGAACACCCAAACAAATGGCAAGCACTATATTGCGGGATTTAAAAAAAATAAGCAAAGCAGATGAAGATCCTACCTTCATTAAGCTTCTATTAGCATATTTATAGATATTCTTGTTACCTCAAACCTCAATACATTTTTACTCATTCAGTCTCCATATTTACTTGTTTTATTTGCCATGGCAGCCTGATACTACTATCAATTCAGTGATGTTCACCTTCCAAAAACATTTGAAAACATACTTTGTATTGAAGTCTGACTTGCCACATAAGATGATTGAAAAAGCAATTCTAAATCACTTCTAGGCATTCAGTATAAAGGGAAATTTTCAAAGATACATTTATGGCTTAATAATTAAATCTGGGTGAATATGCCTGCTGGGAACTTCTGCAATAATAAAATAGAATGGCAGGTTCCAAACCACAAACAAAGAACTTTTTCTTTCAAAGATTTGAGTCACAGCATATTAGTATTTAATGGATTTTGCATTTTAAAAATGCATAATGTCAGAATTCCTTGGTAGGAAGTCTTGAATAATTATTCAAGTACAATCCAGAAGGTTCTGAAAAACAAAGAATAGGAAGCAAATACTCAACAGCATCACTATTCCAGGGACTCTAAGTGGCTGAAACAGTAAGACACAATTTTCTTAATCTCAAATCGGGAGTCTCTTCTTTCCTCAATCTTGTGCCCATAAGATACTTAGATACTCAGGTTTTTCCTGCTTTCTACAGTCTAGCTCAAAGCTGGTACCATCAGCTGAACAAGTGATGCCCGTGAAAGTAAATTGCTTTCTGGAGACAGTATTGATGCTAACCCACAGATCTCAATATGCTCAAGTTTTAGCTAAGGCAAAACAAGAAGAGCATAAGAGTATGCATGAATTAACTTCTCTTGAGAGTCTGGTAAGTTCAGCCACAACTTTTTTGATAAAATTGATCACAGAAAATGACACTAGCCTGTAGAGATAAGCAACAGCCAGGATTATAAAGATACACAAATTTTCCAAGTCTTTCAAAATCAATTCTAGGGAAGGTTTTTTGAAAATGACTTCATTTTAAAGCCAATGCTAACATACATAGACTTCAGAGGATTGGACTTAATTATACATTTATGTCTACTTACGTGTATCTACATTTATGTATTTATTTGTCTTTAGAAAGCAGAGAAAAGTAAAGTTCCACTTTCACGCTGTGGTAGTAACTATAACTTGAAGAAATTGCTTATATAATGATTTTGCTTCCAGAGGTCCAAAGACAATGCAGCTTCCAATCTTCATCTGCATTTTCAAGCTATATAAAATCACAACACTTTAGAGTACTCTCAGAACAGTTAGGTAATTCTAATTTGTGTCCATTCTCCTCCTTCATTTCCTTCTCAATAAATAATGGATAAAGCAACAACAGGCCTTTGCTGACTTTTTAATTCTTCTAATACACAAAAATTATCTCCTGGAAATAAATTAACGTCTATGCAATTGTCTGCAAATGGTTTGAAAGTAATTTGGTGGTTCTTCAGATGCTCCTTGTGTTCTATTTTATATTTGAGCCAATTAATCATTCCACTCATCTCCCCACCCTCTCCCCACTCATCCTACCTCAAAACACAGCTTCTGTCACACTGAAAGTAATCGAGGAGAGAGTCCTTCAATTATTTTTGCCCTTTTTTTCTTGGTTTGCTATCCAATTTTCTATTAATTGGAACTAACTGACATATTAACAGTACAAATGCAAATGTTATGCAAATCTCAAATGGAAAGCTCTTTTTACTGGAAACACAATTGATAACTCTATAAATATAATAATGGTACCAACTACAGCCCTACCTGATTTATGAAGAGTATCCTGGGTAAATGGATTTTTAAAATAATGGGTTCTTAGCCCTTTACGAATCATTACATTTTAATTCTTTTTTCTTTTTTCTTTTTTTGGAGGGGTGGGAATCTTAAAAGAAATTATGGCATTGCACACTTCTGTACATCAAGAAACTAACATAGCAAATAAAATCAAAATAACCTGAATTAAGTTAAGAGAACGATGCCTCTAGAAAAGTATTGAAGTGGTAAGACTGTCACTAAATGAATTCGGCACACTATTTTGGTGAACTCTTCCTCCGAGGGACATTTCTTAGTTCTACAGTCATTTCTTGTCAAAGTCAGTTGATTTACTTCTTTTTTACCACACGCTACACCCATCTATTCTTCTAGCTGCTTCTCTCACCACCCATCCAGTCAATTCTCAGTCAATCATCCATCATTACTGTTGGGTTTCCTTTAGATTGTAATTAAAGTCAATTGGAAGATAAAATTGGACAACTAATTTTGCGCCTACTAAGTAAAATATATGCAGATAATTTTTTTTCTTGGACTCATATTCTTTTTCCTTTCCCATTTTCCATTTAGTTTTAGATTCCTCTGCCTTTGAGGTCGCAATGTAAGTTTGAGATTGATACATAAATAAAATACAGCCTGGCCGTATCCCATTAATCTTACATGCTCCCTTAAGTTATAGAACTCATGCTGGTGCCCAGGGAGGTAGGACCATTGAAACAATCAGTTTCAGTGTAAAATTTATTCATAAAAATGTTCATTTGTCTTTCAACTACCTTGTTGATATACAGTACAGTAGACTGTGGTGGTTTTACTTTATTTTCTGTCATAAAGGTATGCCCAGCAAAGAGAGTTATTCCTTTTAATCAGCTACCTTTGGGGGCAAAAAGTGTATGTGACAAAAGCCATACTAATTCAACACATTAAATAAAATTTTAAAAGACGACACATTGTCTTGCATAAAGTGGACATTTAATAAATATTTGTTGAATTGAAATGTAGCTTATAAAATGCACTAGCTCATTAAAGATATTTACTCATATCTTAAAAGGAATCTTCATTAATACTAAAATTTAGCAGAAATTCCTAAAAGTAACATATTTACCTATTTTATAAAATAATATAGAACTTTAGAAGTATTTATCTGTTTTTTCATAAAACATATCTCCTGTGGTATTCTTTTTTGCCCCTTTGCAAAATGGGTAGAATCTGAGTCAAGAATCAGCAAACTCTAAGTTGCGGCTCTGATATAAAACGCTTGTACAGAGAATATTTAAATAGTCCTCATGTGTATCAAGTTTGTACGTCTGTCTGGGTGGTCTACAACTCATAGTCCAGAACAGGATTTTTATAATCTTTATCTTCAGAAATGCCTGTTTCGCATACTGAAAACTGTTGTTGAAGAATAGTCAAATAAATATGATGATCGCTGATCTTATCTTGTTAAACACATGAACAGAGTTTGAGTCACATTTTTACTTTGGTGCCTGCACAGTTTCAATCTTACAACTTAATTTTGGGAGTTGCATTGGCCACATGTACAAGTCATGCTAGAAACTTAAACATTTTGGATGTAGCTTATGTTGCTTGTAAGATTTAGATTGTATGATGGAGGCATAAAAATCATCTAAATAGTAAATTCTCTACAAATCCCAAGCAATTAGAAAAGCAAAACAAAACAACAACAGCCTATTGTGTCAGACTGCAAATTTTCCCGCACTTCCTCTAAATCTGTTCTTTCCTTTTTCTCCTGGAACATGGCTGTTGTGATCCAAGTAGACACACTTTTATCAACTAAGATGGACCCAAAAGTTAAGGAAACAAAATTGCCTACGGGTCAAGGGTTCAGACATGCCTGGCATGGCAAATTCCTAAATTCCTACAGCTAGACTCCCTCATGATAGAAGCTACTAGGTCAGCCTTGCAACCCAGTCCACCACAGCTACGACTGGACAAAGGTCCAGCCTTACATGTTTTTTTCTGATAAGCTATTGAAAACCTTAAGCCAATTTAGCCAGCTTACAGGGGCTATGTACAAACTTTGTGTTTTACAGTTAACTTTTTGTAAAGAGTTCAAATTTCACCTCATTTTATGCTAAAACCCCACCCCAAAGTGAACATGAAATGTATGTTACATATATGTTCATCAACAGTGCATGTGCTCGGCTCCTTTCATAAATATGTATCACATTTGTCTCAAACCTGCTGAATATGTATGACTCTTCTGTGTGATACAGGCCCTGTTGGGCCTAAAACCCAACCTCTCCATCCTCTGTCCACATTGGAGACTTTCTTTTTCAAGCTTGCAAACTGACTATTTAGACTTTATTCCTTTAGACTATTTAGACTATTTAGACTTCCTGGTGGTCTTTTGCACTGTCTAACTATGAAATAATTTTCCAGCATCTCTTAGACATAGTGAGACCAGGTATTCAAATTCAGTCTAATGAAATGCAAGCAGTCATCTTTCCCTGGACTTTGCCTTTTTCCCTGTTGTCATTGATTGGAAAAACACACAGCAGCAATCCTGCTCTGACAAAATGGATGAAAGAAACACCTATGTGGGGTGGCACAGTAACAAGATCAAGGCGCTTTGGTACCCTGAAGGACCCACTGGAGAAGGGATGTCCTGCTAGCGTAGACCAGCTGCATGTAACATGGTGGGAAAGAGGAATCTATTCTGTATTATTTCAAATATCAAGTTTTGGGATTTTTCTTGGTAATTTAACTTATCCTTTACCCTAACATGCCTGTCAATGATATGGCCCCAAGAGCTTCTTCCGAAACGTAAAATAAATAAAAACAACCTGGTGGCATTTTCAGATTCCTCTGAAGAATGCATTATGAACTTCCATTTGTTCATGTGAACTGGGCTTCTGCTACATGCTTTCATTTGTTCTTTACAGAAAGGATGGGCAGAACAGTCATCATGGTTTCTGCTTTCAGAGTCATCCTGAGAAGTACAGTGAAACCACCTATATAAAATTAATATTGGGCCATGAGGTGAAAGTTGTAGAAGAGACTCAAACCCTGAAAAGCAGCAGCTATAGTTAGAAGTGAACAAATCTGTTGTTTCTGTTTGCTTTCACTCCAGTAGCAAACAATTAATTACCTTCATGTTTTGACCTCTCGGGAAGGAAGAAGCAAGCAAGACTGATCAACATATTCTCCCTATAATGGCTCTCTGCCCAGAGGCTACTACCGGATAGTCATGGGATTTGCTTTATAGAAAGCATCTGTTAAAACCTAAGAATGGTATTTGAGATATTTTTCAGACTTTTTACTCTGACTGACCCAAGGTCCCACAGGGCTCAGGACACAGATCAGGAAGTTCACACTACTGGTCCTGTGTTGCCCCCTCTGAAAATGGATCTGTAACAGGAAGACAGTCTGGGCATCTTCCACGGCATCACCAACCAATCAGCAGCCCCTATCCTCGTGCCCATCAAGTTCCCTTTAAAAACCTTGTTCTCTGAATTTTTGGGGAAGAAGATTTGAGTAATTTTTCCCATTCTCCTCACTCAGCTGCTTTGTGATATTAAACTCTTTCTTTATTATAATGTCTAGATCTGTTTTGGTTTTTCTGGGCAGCAGGCATAAGAACCTGGTCAGGCTGTAACAACAGTTTTAGTGTGTCCTACCTCTTTCACTGTTCACACAAATTTTATGGCCCCTGGGTATCTTTTGAGGCCCAGACTAAATATCATCTCCTTCAGAAATAGTATTTTGACTTTTTCAACTAGAAATAACTTTTCCCTTTTTGGAATGGCCACAGAATTAGTTATATCTGTACATGGGATTTCTCAGCATTTATTATAATTTCAACAGTATCTTCTTCACTGTCCCTTATGAAAATGTAGGGTTCCTGAGTGAAGGATTTATGTCTGATTTATTTTGTAGAATTCACAGTGTTTTGCATTTATTTAGAGCAACATAAATATATTGATTGTTCTAGCAAATAAATAACTTCTCACTTATTAAATAATAAAACAGTCCTTACTATGCTTAAGGAGACCAAAACCTAATAGTGTATCTTGGAGAGACAGGCCAAGATGACAACGGAACCAGTGGGAGCCTGAAAGTCTCTGCAAGGGTGAGTGTCAATAAAGACAGTCTGTGTGAGTAGGTGAGTGGAGCTGGGTGAGTGAAAGTCAGTCTAAGGAGGACTAGGGATCAAGCACCTGGGGCTCCCCTTGGGAGGTGGCTACAACCCACCACTGCCCTGAGATCAGAGCCCTCAGCATGCAGGATCATCAGTCATTCTTGGAGGTCTCTTGGGAGGAGACAGCAGAGGTCAGCAGCTCCTCAGCGCCTGGCACCTGGCTCACTCCACTGCCCATGGCAGAAGATCAGGTGCTGAGAGGGAACCACAGAGAGGATGCATCGAGGAAGTCTGGAGCTGAGCCCTGAAGCTGGCAAGGAGACACCGATCTGGCCAGTTTCTCTGTCCAGGGACTGGGCAGAGACCTGCACTGGCCCACCGACTTTGTTCTGATTCTAACCTGGGACTCAGAAGGTATCTCCACACTCCTCTGGGTTCAACCATTGCTGACCCAGAGAGGAAACTTTAGGAGCTGTCATGGAGAGACAAACACCCCACACCCACGCTGGATCAGGCACGGACACATCTGATCTGAGTGGGAGATTTGATGACAGCAGCAGCAGGCAAGTTGGGTGAATCTGGATGTTTCACCCTCCTCTCACAGCAGTCCATGGAGCGTCTGACCCATGCTAAGAGCAATGCCATGGGCTTGCACTGAAAGCAGAGGGGAGGAGCTGGAGACTGGAACTCAATCACCACCACTGCAGGGGCCAGAAGCAACAGTGGAGCTTGGGAAAGGAACCTAAAGTCCCAGAAGGGGCCACAGAGGGAGTTTTTTCTCTCCATTTAAAAAAACGTTTTAGTATTTGTTTGGTTTTGTTGATGTTTTTTAATTTTTCTGTCTGCGTGTGGGTATTCTTGAGGGCAAGTGCGTCATCAGGTGTTTTTTTGTTTGTTTGTATGTTTTTTGTTTCTTTTTTTAATCGTTAGTTGGTGTGCTTGTCTGTGTTCCATCTCCTTCTCCTCTCTCTTCATCTTGCCTTTGTCTCCCTTCTTCCTTTTTTCTATTGTTTTCTGTTTTATTATCTCATTTTGCTTTCAGGGGCATATACATGCCCCCAACACATGGACAGATTGTAAGGTGGTGGGAAGTGGGTTCCAGGAGTCCCACACACCTGTCAGAGAATACTGTGGTCTTCAGATAGCTTCTGAACCACAGCTCCCCCCATCACACCTTAATCAAGTCTCAAAACTGCAAAAAGCACATCTCCCCATTCCCAGTCCGACTTCAAAGTTGAACAGATCCAGAGAACCTAGAAATAGAAGATAGGGTATTGAGCAAACAGAAGTGAAATCTATCCCCCATCACTGAGCAATGGAATTTAAAAAGGGGGGGATATGGGGGGAGACAAACTGTCACAAATGAAGAAGAATCAAAAGAGGACCACAGGTCCCACCCAGACCCCTGGGAAGACAGCACTTGAGAATACAGACTTTAGAATTCAAACAATGAAGAGCCCCCAGAATGGCTGTCTCAAACCACAAATCCAGATATCAAGATATTAATAGAGAGAATGAATAGAAATGAGGAAAGACAAGAGGAAAGAATGAAGGTGTTGATAATTGAGATGATGGCAATAAAGAATACAGTAAACAAAATAAATAACAAACTGATAAGCATGGAAAGCAGAACTAACCAAGCAGAAGAATCTCAGAGCTTGAAGACCAAAATATGGAACTAATCCAAACTGTTAGCAACATAGAAAAGAAGCTTAAAAAGACAAAACACAGCCTCTAAGAAATGTGTGATTATATTAAGAGGATGAACCTACAATTAATTGGTAATCCTGAGGCAGATAGAGAAACAGAGCCCACCCCAAAACAAACATTCCTTGAAGTTATCCAAGAAAACTTCATTCATAAACTTCCTTCATTTTATCAGAGATGTGACCATTCAAGCATAAGAGATTCAGAGAACACCTGCAAGACATCAAATGAGAAGACCAGCTCCTAGAACCATAGTAATTTGCTTACACAAAGTAAGTATAAAAGAAAAAGTCCAAAGAGCAGCTAGAGAGAAGGGTCAGATTACTTACAGGGGGAAGACCAATTAGAATAACAGTAGACTTATCTACGAAAACACTACAGACTAGAAGAGACTGGAGGTCAATCATCAAAGTTCTCAAAGATAAACAATTCCAACCAAGAATTTCCTACCCAGCTAAGTTAAGCTTCATTAGCAACAGAGAATTAAAATCCTTCCCAGACACTCAATCGCTAAGAGTTTATGCCACCTCCAGACCAGCTTTGCAAGAAATGCTTTAAAAAGTATTAAATAGAGAAGAAAGAAAAAAAAAAAACCATGCTGACAAAAAAGAACAACCACACTCTTCCCAAGCATGCAGGAAAAAGATTGAAAACACACACTTATATCAAACCCCAAATCAAAAGAAAACCAAAAAACAAATAAGCTAACAAACAACAACAACAAACCCTATAAGAACCTCATGACAGGGATAAACTCTCATATCTCAATAATTACCCTGAATGTGAATGGACTAAATGCACCACTGAAAAGACATAGAATGGCAAACTGGATTTTAAAAAAATATATGATGCAACAATATGCTGTCTTTAGGGGACTCATCTCACCAGAATGGACACTCATAGACTCAAAGTAAGAGGATGGAAAACAAATTTTCAGATGAATGGAACACAAAAGAAAGCAGGAATTGCAAACTTAATATCAGACAAAATCTCCATTAAGCTATCAAAAATTTAGAAAGATATGCAAGGTCACTACACGATGATAAAAGGTTCAATCCATCAACAAGAAATATCCATCCTAAACATATATGCACCCAACATAGCACCAACCTTTATAAAGCAGCTTCTAGTCAAACTAAAAAAAAGATATTGACTCTAACACTATCACAACTGGGGACTTGAATACCCCAATAACAACCCTAGATTGATAACAGCAAATAATCAACAAGGAGATCCAGAACGTCAACTTGACACATAACCAAATGAACTTAATAGATTCCTACAGAACACTGCATCCCACAACCACAGAATATACATTCTACTCATCGCCACATGGAATGTACTTCAAGATTGACCACATCCTCAGTCATAAATCAAGCAAAAACAAATTTCAAAAGATCAAAATACTGTCATGCTCCTTCTGAGATTACAGTAGAATAAAAATAAATATCGACACCAACAAAGCTACCCCAAACCCACAAAGACATGGACACAAAACAGCATGATGCTGAACAACTCCTGGGTCAACACAGAAATCAAAGCAGAAATTAAAAATTTCTGGAAACAAATTAAAATGAAGGCACATCTTACTTAAACCTCTGGGATTCCAATGAAAACAATACTGAGAGGGCAATTCATTTCTTCACAAACTCACATCAAGAAAATGGAAAGATCACAAGCTACCAGCCTAACAAATTACCCAAGTGAGCTGGAAAAACAAGGCAACAAAAACCATAACTTCAGCAGAAGAATCCAAAGCACCAAAGTAAAAGCCCAAATACAGGACATAGAAGACAAAAATATCATAGAAAAAAAATCAGTGAAACAAAAAGCTAGTTCTTTGAAAGGATAAAAAGATTGACAGATCCCTAGTCAGATTGATCAAGACAAAGAAAGAAAAGGCCCAAATAAAAACAATCAGAAATGCAAAAGATCAAATCACAACAGACCTTGAAAAAATACAAAAAAAAAAAAGAGAGAGAGATTACTGTGCACACCTGTATGGAAACAAACTCAAAAACCTAAATGAAATGGAGGACTTTCTGACATCACACAACCTCCCAAGGTTGAAACAAGAAGAAATTGAGACAGTAAATGGACCAATAAAAACCCAGGAAATTGACTCCATCATAAGAAAACTATCCCCCAAAAAAAGTCCTGTACCAGATGGCTTCCCAGCACAGCTCTATAAAACATACAAGGAGGAGCTGATACCAATCCTACTGAAAGTATTCCAGGCAATCGAGAAAGACAGACATCCCCAAATCATTTTGTGAAGTTAACATCACACTGATATCCAAACTGGGTAAAGATCCAACAAAGAAAGAGAGCTACAGGTCAATACCCCTGATGAACATAGATGCAAAAATACTAACAAGATTCTAGCATATCGGATCCAACAACACATCTCAAAAATCAGCCACCATGACCAAATAGGCTTCATCCTTGGGACGCAGGGCTAGTTCAAAATCTACAAGACCATAAATGTAATTAAATACATCAACAGATATAAAAATAAGAATCACATGATTGTATCATTTGATGCAGAAAAAACTTTTGATAAAATCCAGAATCGCTTTTTGATAAAAACTCTTGAACACCTAAGCATGGAGGGAACATACTTCAAAGTATTAAGAACCATCTAAAATAAACCCACAGCCAACATATTTCTAAATGGACAAAAATTGGAAGCATTTCACCCCCAAACCAGAACAAGACAAGGCTGCCCACTTTCACCCCTCCTGTTCAACATAGTTTTGGAAGTTCTAGCCTGAGCAATCAGAAAAGAGAAAGAAATCAGGGGTATCTAAATAGGAGCAAAGGAAATCAAGTTATCCATCTTTGCTGATGGTATGATTCTATACCTCAAAAAATTTCTTAAAAACTTTCTTGCACTGATAAAGGACTTTGGCAAAGTCTCAGGTACAAAATCAACATTCGTATACACCAACAACAAACAGGCAGAGAACCAAATAAAAAGCACAATTCCATTCACAATAGCAACCAAAAAAATGAAATACCTCGGCATCTTCCTAACCAGAGAAGTGAAAGACCTTTATAATGAAAACTACAAAACACTGCTCAAAGAAAACAAAGATGACACAAACAAATGTAAAAATATCCCATACTCATGGATAGGAAGAATCAACAGTGTTAAGATGTCCATCCTACTCAAGACAATCTACAGATTTAA
>CAUYQG010050666.1:0-43209 GCA_963574415.1 Tarsius wallacei | reverse complement strand
ATTCTGGCTACTTGGAAGGCTGAGGCGGAAGGATTGCCAGAGCTCAGTGGGTAGAGGCTGCGGTGGCCAGGAGAGTGCCACTGCACTCCAGTCTGGGCGGGTCTCGAACCTGCGGGCTCAGGCAATCCACTTACCTCGGCCTCCCAAAGTGCTGGGATTACAGGCTGAGCCACCGAGACCAGCTTATACATCTTACTTCTTTTCTGATTTGCATTTCTAAATATTTTTCCATATTGCTTCACAGCATCCATTTTTAATACCTTTTAATACTCAGTAGAATGCCTGTACCATCATCTACTTATACCATGGCCTGTTGTAAGATATCTAGATTGTTTCTAATTCACTTTGTCATTGTTGTAAAACCCTCTACAGGCACTAACCCTTTACGTTGTTTGGTTTTTTGTTGCCAGTAAAAACCAAAGGTTTCAGGCACCAGTTATCTAAACTACGTCTTGTCTTTGCAACATGTCTATTTCCATTTCACTAATGTGACATCATAGCAGGCTTAGAGTGACCAGTAATTGATTTTCTAAAGAGTGTTTTCTATAATGTGACCTCTCCACTAGAGTGTAAGTAAAAGTTTAGAAAAGTCTTCAAAGCAGAAAACCATAGTACTTTTTCTCTTGGTATTCGTACAGCCTCATTTACTTAGGCCTACAATGTACGCTAGTGACAGAACTGAAGCAGAAATTGATTTTGAAACTCTGGCCCTTTTGAGGTTGTTCAGAGAAGCTTGAAAGAACCTCTGATTGTCTGTGACTTGTGATAAACCCACTTCTAGTGTGTTGATGGAGAACTCGCACAACTCTTTGCCCATCTACAGAAATTGTATGATGACTCTGGTACTCTATCTTGAGAGGAATTAGCATTTTAATGGCTGAGGTCAAGCAAGGGAGGGGCCTGTGTCAGCTGTAGTTACCTTGACTTGTAGGAGCAGTCTCCACATCATTCAGGGCAACACAGTGAAAGTGTAACTCCGTGTTTATAGAATCTGTTATAAGAATGGTATTGGCTGGGTCTGGTAGCTCATACTTATAATCCTAGCACTTTGGGAGGCTGAGGCAGGAGGATAGCTTGAGGCCAGAAGTTCCAGACCAGCCTGGGCAATATAGTGAGACCCTGTCTCTACAAAAAAAATTTTTTTAATTAGTCCAATGTGGTGGCACATACCTATAGTCCTACCTACTCAGGAGGCTGAGATGGGAGGATTGCTTGAGCTCGAGAATTCAAGGTTACAGTGAGCTATGATTGTGCCACTGCACTCCAGCCTGTTTGACAGACGGAGCAAGACCCTATCTCTTTTTTTTAAAAAATGGCATTGCTTTATCTTTAGAGAAGGAACTAGTGAGCTGCAGGTAACTAATGTCCACTTCTAGACATATTTGATCTAATAAAGATGCAGATCGTCCTGGATAGAAAGGAGATGAACCTGAAGTCTGTGCACCAATGGATGCAGTATTTCATGTAATAGCAGGGCTGTTATATTACTAGGAAGAAAGAGAAATGAGTGAGTGAGCACTGATTTTATTTTTTTAAACACTTTATAATGGCTCCTTAGCTCAAGCTCACAAAAGAAGCTTTAGAATTCCAGAGCAGTTTGAGTTTGAAAAAAAAAAAGGATAATAAAAGTTCCCCTCTCCATGCAGGGGGAAAGAATAGTGGCTTCTGAAACCAGAATTCTCACCTCTGCAACCTTGCCACAATTCATCATGTGTTCAGCATTCAAGGAAGAGGATGGACTCTTTGGTCCTATGAGGAAACTAATGCCGCACTGGGTTACTGTGTTTGCTTTTCAGCTCCGAGAGAGTGAGATGAGTTGGGTGGTCTCAGCCTCGGTGCCCATTCATCCACACTCCTGAGCAACTGCACAATTGACTCATTCCATAGTGGGGTGGCAGGCAGATTGAGGGCATTTACAAGGCAGTGTCACAGTCCTGTAAAAGCCGGTGTTGTTTTAGGTCAGGCAGACTAACAGAAAGAAGGGGATTGGTGTTTGGAAATAGAATTTGGATCTTGGTTTGCCTTTACTGGAAGGAGAAGCAGACAGCATTTTTTTCCCCAACTATAAACCCTGAGCCTAATCGAATGCCTACCAGTTGGGGGTGAAAATAGAGAAAGTGAAAAGGTGGCTGTGACAAATGAGCATCTAAAATATTATTTGATGCCTCCACCCACCCTATCTTTAGAATGCATTTAAAGAGTTAATATATAGGGACAATAACCACTAAGCAAAAATCAGAATGATGGAGAATAAGGAACCTTCTGGGGGCAAAGGGAACTTAAGTCCCTGAAGCATGAATTAAAGACTCCGATTGTGGGAATGTTCAGGCAGCAGCCCATCACACTGCAAGGTCTAAAACCTGCAACGCAGGGTTCTGTAGGATCAGGTCTGAGGGGGGCCGAGAGATGGGAAGTGGGCCATGGGAGAACTGGTCTAGAATGTTACAGCACCTAGTTAATCGGCAGCCAGTCCATCACATTAAATATCCAGCCGTCATGTATTACCTTTCAAGTGAAAATGAATAACTCCCATTAAGAGCAAAATGGGTTTGAAGTCGATTCGAGACAGATTAAAGTACTGTTATGAATGTGTGTGTTGAGAGGAGGAGGGGTCTATGTGTAATATGCTTGTCCTTGTACTTTTTAAATAATAGATGTCCTACAAACTTATGTAGACCAGGTTACCAAGATACTGGGGTTAAAGGTCACAAGATGTGCATTCTGGGAAGAGCATCAACTTCCTGGAATATAGTATTTCCTGCATTTGGCTTTTTTTTTTTTTTTCAAAATTACATTGTGGCCTTATAATTTTAATGAATAAAATTGATTTTCTAAAATTGTTTATTAAAGTATATGTCTGTAATGACAGCGTGTTGGTGCCCGTATCAGAACAAATTTCAAAGCTGAACATAAAGTGAAAATACATGCTAGGTAACTAGACAAGGTGAGACAGAAAGCAGTTTTACCAAAGAATAAAAATTAGACTTTCTAAACCAGTGACCTCAATGCTGAGCTATATAATTTTTTGATGAGGGCAGCGAGCATATATTTATTCCTACCATTTTTTTCTTATTGCTTTCAGCAAAATTATGAAAAATGGAATAACATGTCTAAAACAAGTGAAAGAGTTAGCCCTCAGATACTGACCAGGTTTTGGAACAACCAAATCCAGCTATGTTGGAATTTGTGTTTATGTGGGAGGAGCCTTCCTTATCCTGGTTAAACGCTTAACCCTTAGCTGTTTTCTTATCAAAATCTCTCAGTTCCCTTTCCATGCTTTGGAGAACTCCTTCCATCAATGCTTCCATACCCACTATTTGCTACTCGAGTCTCATTAATTAATGGGTTTCTTTTGGGGGGTGCTGGTGGCGTGGGCAAGAGGGATACAGAGGCATGGTTTGGGCAAGCAGATAGAAAACCTTCTCTCTAACCACCCACTCTGAACAAATTCTTGTGTCTGGAGCACTGGCTAGATTATAACTTGGATTCGTGCCCTGCCTAGTTCCACTCCTCAATTATTTCTTCCTGAAAAGCAAACTGCCCCAATGTGATTTCCCCCCCCATATACTGGTGTGCAGCTATCCATGTGAACCTTTCTCAGATCATATTTATCATTCTACCTGTGATGTAGCATGTTATGATTCCAAGATGTGGGACAATAAAGTCATAAGCATGTAGTTTCTGAAGCAGAGCCTGTCTGGTGCTCAGGTTGGCAAAGCAATTGGTGAGACTTTCCCACCCACCCTCAGCCCTACTGCCCCCACAAGCCAGCAGATTTTGTCTAGATTAGGGGAGGTTAGGACAGACCAAATTTAGCTTAATTCAACTCCAAAGCCTTTTATTCCATTTCTTTGCCTTCTTTTCTTAATGTTCAGTTGTTAAAGTAGTGACAGAAATTCACGGGGGGAAAAGAAACACTTGCTTCTTTTCCAACATGCTTGATAAGTCAGTCCGGATGTTCATCCTTCTTGAATTTTGGTGTTTTAAGAAAATCCTGTGCTATAAATGAATGTTGATTTTCACCCAACACAAACCCTCTGGGAGCTGGCCTGGTCTGGCTGCTGTACTGCATCTTCCACTTTTTCTTCTAGCACCGTCCAGCCAAGCAGAGAAGGAGCTGACAGATTCTCCTGCAACCTCCAAACGCATCTCCTTCCCAGGTAGCTCAGAGTCTCCCCTCTCTTCAAAGCGACCAAAAACATCTGAGGAGATCAAATCAGAGCAGGTGAGGCTGGAAGGGACTCTGCTGGTGTGGGGAAAGTGTTTTAGACACTGGTGGGGAATGCACTTTTGGTGGGCAAGCTCGGGGCGGACTCTCGTGCTGGTGGGAACTGAAGCTTCAGCCAGAGTGGTGGGTGTGTTCCCCACAGATGTACCAGTGTCCCTACTGCAAGTACAGCAACGCTGATGTCAACCGGCTTCGGGTGCATGCCATGACACAGCACTCGGTGCAGCCCATGCTTCGCTGCCCCCTGTGCCAGGACATGCTCAACAACAAGATCCACCTCCAGCTGCACCTCACGCACCTCCACAGCGTGGCACCCGACTGCGTGGAGAAGCTCATTATGACGGTAAGGCAGCCAGGAGCAGGACACTGTGGTTTTCTTTCTCCAGGAGTCAAAGGTGACACAGTAACATGGGTAAGATATTATGTTGTTGGACGGGAAAGCCAGTGTAGAGTGGATGTTTCAGAAAATTGTTTTCGTTCTGTGACCTTTGTTCCACTGTGCCTGTACTTAGATTTGGCGTGACCATGGCCCAAAGTGCTAAATACATGTTTCTCAACTTCCCTTGTCATCTTCTCTTCCCTCAGGAGGCAGAAGCATGAATTAGCTAGTCATTTATATGAAGAGCTAATTATTCAGATTCTTCAAGTCTTTATTGAGCAGGTCATGGTCTTGGTTGCTCTTACCTTCATTCTGTCTCATTTCATCCTTGTAACAACTATTTTAAAAAAAACGTTCCCTTGAACAGATGAGGAAATGGAGGCTCAAAGATGTTAATTGACTTAATGACATTTGTAAAGAACAGAGCTGAGATTTGAACCCACATTTTTCAACTCTGGGTGTAGCTCTGTAATATGGGAGTTGCTCCAAGCAGGAAAATGCTGTTGGATATAATATGTTGATTAATGAATGCAGGTTTTGCATTTGAACATGCTGTTGCTACAGCTGCAGATTTTGATAGCATGACTCTAGGTGATCATTGTAAGCATGGCCCAAAAGATGAATATGAGCATTTAAATCTAATCATAATGTAAAAGCTTCTCAAAGTACTGCACGTGTCCTATTTTTGACTATGCTGAGGTGGCTTTGAAAGCTCTTTCCTGATTACTAGAGGAAAAACCACCAAAGAACTAGACCTCTAGCTTAGCATTATTTCAGCAGTGGAGTAATATGAAGTTAATTTGGGTTGCCTTTTCATGTAAAGATTCCCAGAGAGGTAGTCTGTTCAGAATTCCATGTTATGTGCGGGTCACAGACATATCACCTCTAGGCATTTCCTATTCTATTTGGTTATGCAAAATTAATGAATAATGTCATAAATGATGTTTAGTCATGAGGAACATATAATTGATACATCAAGAGAACTTTAACAGCCAATGAGAAACTCAAAGGTGACCTAGCATGAGTTGCCTTTCAGAAATCTTTCAAGTATAAATTTACTTTCCATGGTTATTTTCAAATAGGCTGGTGAACACTCTGTAAGGTTTCTCTGTCAGTGAAGACCTCCTCCTGTGGATGGGTGGGTTTCCATGTTACAGGTTTCCTTGGCATTCTCACCAGCCTTGGAAATAATAAGGGGGTTTTCCCAGCCCTCATCTTATTTCCTAGCTGATGGCCTTGGAACTATGGAATTCTGAAGGAACAGAAAGAAGTGTGAAGAGGGAAGTATTTTCAATATTGGCCTATATAGTTCTTTTGCTCAGGTGATTATTTTTGCTATTTAATGTAAATCTAGGAACTGTGGACCTACATGACTGGTTTTTTTGCATGACTTTTTTTTTGGGGGGGGGATACAGTTCAGGGTTAGGTATACAAATGTTCATAATGAACATTTATTTATATGCAGGTACCCTTGTTGATGAGGTGTGCCCCTCCCTGCATGACTGGTTTACATTAAACAGTAAAAATTTCATTTATACATCCCTAAAGACTAGAACGTAAATTATATTTCAAATATCTATTGTTTGTCATATTTTTATAACAGCAATAGCAAGGTAAGTTTCAAGTGGTGAGTCCAGTAATCATTGTAAACCTTCTTTTACCAACAGCGACTTCAAGGGCAGAATATTATTGCTGTGTTTGCCTGAGTACCAATCCCTAGGATATTTCTGAAAGTTATCCAGTAACTTTTGGAGACTCTGATGAAAGTTATATGACATTCATACTGGGTTACATTTGATAACCACTGTTATAGATTGTCCATCAAATATTCTGCAAATACAAAACTGTGTATACAATGTCAGGGAGCATAATGATACATGGAGCTGGTTAGTAAACCCTGTTCTAGAACTCCTGTCAACACAATTATGAAGGAGAAATTGTTCCCTAAAGGGATTATGCTTGATACCTTGTATAGAAATTCCTATGTGCCTCATCTTTCCATAGCAGACAATGAAGATGTTTTCTAGACATTTCTGGGAAGTGTGCAAATTGTGGGGAATGTGGTGGTTATAGGAAGTTGATTTGTTATCAACAAGAAAAAGTTAGTGGCTCTAGAAATAAAGTTGAAAGTTGTGGGAAATATAATAAAAGTGTTTTACTTTTTACTTAAAAGGGGAATATATAAGGATGACTTGGCACTCTTTTTGCATGGGAAGATGGAGTAATGGCATGGCTATTGTATTAAATTGATTTGTTCAGTCATGAGAATGGTCTGCATTGAGCCAAATGATGCACTTCCACCTTAACCCTTTCGTTCAGCAGAAAAAGATGGGCAATCAGGGTTAGAGCGGGAATTTGTGGCCATACCACAGGGTGAACCCAGAATCCTGTTTGAAGGCTGGAATACTGATCTTGGTCTCTGCCCTGATGAATCAAAACAGATGCCAGTGTCTTTCCTCTGAAAAGTTTGGTGTTAAAACAATTTGCAGTTGTTTTACAACTGAGTATAATGAACTTGTGGTTAAAATCATGCCCCTGGAGGGTATTTTACTATAATTTTATTAGAAAATTGGCTCTTGAAGAGTATTGGTTTGGCTTCTGATGATATATCTATTTGTTCATAGCTAACCCGAGGAGGAAACTGTGAAAATAGGATGATGAGAAATGCCCCTCAAATCAGAAGAACTCCATTTTCTAAACCGTATTATTAAGGAATGACCAGTTCTATGGTCATCCATCCTCCACGAGGAGAAAGTTATATCTACTTTGTCCCTGAGTGGCTAGGACGAGTGGCAGCAAGAGGAGTGAATCTTCTTTCTTCCCAAGTGGGTTAACTGAGTTAGCTGCTGTTGGCTGCAGAATAGGACAAGACCTCCAAATAGATGATGGCTGGCACACATAGGGTGTGTCCAGGGTATTTACAGCTGTAAATTCTGGTAAATAGTTCTTGCTGTCTGGGTCCAAACCCTCACTCAGGATCTAGCTTGGATCTGGTTCAGTCCCACTAAAAGTAAATTCCACCCTGATAAATGGGAATAGATTACTTTCTACACAATGTCTTTCCGTTCAGTTGTAAATGGAGAGTGTTTTGAGGAGGCTTCATTTAATAATACCTTATCAGACAGCTTTCAGGAACCTGCAGTGTCTAATATGTCTGTTGCTATGGAAACAGCTGCTTGCTTATGCTCTGCATCTCATATCTATGTCTTCCATGGGTCCCCTTCTTTTGACTGAAGAGGGGGCCTGAGAAATATTCTCCACTAAGAACAATTGCAGTGCTGGCCCTCCACTATGGAAACTGCACCCACAGCACTTCATTCGACTTGGCCTTTGGAAAACAGAGCTCCAGAGGGTATCTTTGCACACATCATATGAAAGAAAGAAATCTATAAAGCTTAAGGAAGATGAGACAAGTGCCCCTCCACATCTGGCTGGACAGCCTGCCCCCAGTGTCAGTTTCACATCTCAAAGTCTCACGTCTACTTATTTAGAGAAGCTCTAGGTTTCAAACTGGTGGAAGGAATGCAGGAGCTGCTGCTCTGTGCCCTTATCTTCCTAATCTTTCAAGAAAGGAGGGCTGAAGGCAGGGGGACCATGCTTCTGGCCCCAGAATGAGAATGGGAAAGACCACCTACCATGCATTTCAATACTCTTAAATTATTCTAATTGATCGCTGTCTGTCTAAGTGACAGGACACACCACTGGGACCCTAGAGCACTAATATGGGGAAATTGTCTTTGTTCCTTAATCACTTAACAAAATATGACCTCACAGTGGAGATGGGGATTGGCTCCCAAGCAGCCCAGGAACACATCTTTCTCTAGCCCCACATCTTTTCTCCCTTTGATAGTTCTTAATTGTTCTGTATTTTTTTGTACATGCACAGACTTCCCTTCCATGCTCCTGGCCCTGCACTACCTACAATTTTCTCTGTATCTCTCTTTTGAGAGCCATAGTTTGTCCCCTGTGATCTTTCAGTTAGTATCTGTGACTCTTTGTGCTTCATGTGTGCCTGTGTATCCCTGGGACAGGCTGATCATCTGGCCCCACCCACACTGGGGCTCTCGGGTGGCCACTGGCCTTGGGGCTGTCACACCCACCTGGGTACCAGCTCTCTTACTTTTGTCTCCTTCTCAGAGGAAGGTAATGAAAATAATCGGGCTTCATTAATTCCAAGCCCTGTGAGATGATAGCCATTTGGAGCCTGTTTGCCAATTAGATGGTCTAAATTAGAAGTGACCTTGGTATACTGCCACTGCTAGCCTCTCTGAGTCTAATGAAGCTTTTCTCTCCAGTTCATTCTCCTTCTCAGCTTTCTATTCTCTCTCCCTGCATGCATGTGTATGTTCATGTGTTTCCTGTGCTCCTGCCCAATTCTTTTTCGATCTTATTCTCAGTTTTAAAAATCTGACTCTGGGCTGTATTTGTGTTTGGTTCACATGAATGTTAATGTGGCCCTACAGTTTTTTTTTTTTCCTTATGAGTTTTATGTATTTTTCAAAATTGCATGAAGCAATTACTGGAGTAGTTTTAGAAAAGAAACAAGAAAAAGTAAGAAGCTTGTCTCCAGACCCCATAGTCCAGTGCCCTCCATGGCATATTTAGAAGGCCGTATAGGAAAAAACAAGCAAAACTCTGAAGCTCAACAGTTTGTTGACTGCAGACATGCAGAAACAACCAGCTAGTGGACTCCAGTGGCTATCTAGCCACAGGGGAGGAAGTGAGCAACTGGATTCTCATTGGAGCAGTCAGCTTTAGATATACCAGTTGGTTTTTAATGTCATGCTTTAATGTTTTGAGTAGAACCAGTCCATTATCTACAAGGGTGTAGAGATTAGCTAGGTCTGTGCCTGAGGCCTGTACTCTTTTTCTCTGTGTCTAAGGTTCTTCATTCTATTGATTTTCACTAAAAAGTGAAGGATTTGAGGCTTCTTCAGACGTTTAGGTGTTGGAATATCTACACTTTCACTTGGAATCATGGGCTTTTCAGAAAGAAGCCCTATATGATTGAGCATTGCCAACTCTGTAAGTATAAGGGTCTCAGAGAAACCAGGTTCAACACTTTTTCATTTTCTTTTTTTGCATCTCATGGAATGTGTTGGTTGCACTGATCTTGCCTACATCTGAGGGTAGCCTTAAGAGGTGAATTTGCATGAACCAGTCCAGTAAGAACTTGACAAAGAGTAACCTTGGCGGTACAGGTTATATTTGGCCATCCCACATCTATGACCTTGCTGGCGTGGGGATGGGTGGTGGGATGGTGTTCCTAATTACTCCACCTTCTACCAAGAAAGAATAGATATCAGCAGACCCTTCCAAATGTCATAGTGGGGACCAGACCCACATCTCAGATTCTGGGCTCTATAAGGTGTGCTTGGGACTTTAAGGTCCATTCATCTCATAGAATCTTGAATGGTATTAACTCATAATCCAAAATAACAATGAACCAGACTAGGAGGAGGTTGGAACTAGGTATTTATGGACCTATGTCACTCTTCTAGTAGATCAAGGGCAATTCATTTGAGTCCATGGATTTTCCTCTAGGGAGCCTGTGATTTCCATAGCAATTATGTGCTATATTCTGTCTATGAAAGTATTTTTCTTGGAGTCTAAAACTTCTATCAGATTTTCCAAGGCATTTGTGACCTCTAAAAGGTTAATTATTCTGGATCATGAGCTTCTTGGGGACAGGGACCTTGTCTTGCTCTCTTTATCACATAAGCATGCACCAGATGGACCCTGTACAGTGTTTAGTAAATGATGGTCAAATGAATGGATCAACAGAGTCACTCAAGGCTATTCCTAGGGGACATAATTTAATGTATTAAATGTTTACCAATATATGGATTATTAGAAGAATCAATCAGCATAGTTAGTACAGTCATTGTATAAAGTGTAAGTGCTTAGACTGATCATGTACTACTGTCTGGCCAAATCTCAGTACTTTTTTTGTCTGGCTTTGAGTCCATGGCTGGGGGTTTGGATGGGGTAGAAGGGTGAGCAGACAGAGGTGGGGGGCAGAGGGAGAGAGAGAAAGTACCTGTGTTGGCTGTGCAGGGAAGTCTGGTGGTAAAGCCGGTTATCTCAGAGCCTCTGAAATCTGGGCACTCTTGGGATGGCCTTGGTTACACTGTAACCAGGTTTTGTCATCCCATAAACTTGTGTGCTTCAATGCTCTTAGTGAAAATGAAGACCCTTACAGACCTATGCTCAGCTCAGTTGAGTTACTGACTTTCCCACTTTCAATTGTCCATCAGAGAGTATGGCTCAGTCTGAATTCCAGGCAGTTTGGTAGCTAGATTGGAAAACAAAGAGGGTGCCAAGACAAGTGTTGAGGAAATCGGCCTTTGGATACATCTACCCAGTGAGCAGAATGGACTTCTCGGTGAGTTCTGTTGTCAGGTTTAAGTTTATGGCTCTTTAAGATAAAGCATGCAAGCTTTGAGTGAAAACTTTTGGAAGCTGGTAGGAAATGAAGGAATGGGCGCAGGCACACTACTCTCTGAGAACTGCCTTGGGGCCTTCTAGTAGCTTGTGCAGCCAGACAGCTGCCATCTTCACCTCTCTTCAGCCACATGCACAGATAGACTCTACCAGAATTTCTAGATCCTTAGGATTCTCTTTAGGGATCTTCCTCTTTGTCTCTGGGAATTTCTTTCCCGTTAAGATCACATATACCAAACCATTTTTTTTTTCAGGGAGAGGTTGGGTATACTATATAGATGAGAAGATGCAGGTGGATAAAAGTAGTTACTTAAACACATATGGGGCAAGACTTACAGGTTTGGAGACCCAGATTAAGATGCAGGGGAGCATGTGAGGTTGATGATTATATTTCGGGGAGAGTTAATTGATGGAAGGTGAAGGCAGACAAAGAACCGCTGCTTACTGCCTTCTTGAATCCCAATCAGGAATTATGATTAAAGTCGCAGCGAGACAACAGAGGGCTGATGAATTGGTGTCTTTTTTTTTTCTTTTTTGCCGTCATTCACACTTGATTGACTTCAACCTTTCAAGTGCAAAAGTCTCTCTTTTCCATTATTATTCATAGCCATCTGAGTTTTTCTAATTAAAGTGTATGAAAACAATTACTGATCCGTCGTACTGAGTCTGTTAGAGGGGATGTCTGCCTTACTGTAATGTGTATAAAAAGCCCACAGTTTTCTATAATGATGTGCAGCTGAGGTGTTAGATAATTTTATTCTTTTTTACTCTGTAGGGCTTTTTTTTTTATTTCTCATGATTCATTTTTCATAATTCCTAAAGATCCCAGGAAAGGACTGATCCTGCAGCTACAACCGAGAAAGGAGGTGGGGGGGAGTCTTTTTTCCTTTCCTTTTCTCCCCTTCTTACCCCCAACCTCGTGCTCCCCTCGGCTGAGGACTATAAATTAATCGGTGACCTTTCACTTCTTGGATTCCCGCTGGACTCCCCAACCACACTGGTCAGAAATGCTTTCTATTAAAAAGAAAATAGATGGAATGAGTTTGGCAATCTCCACTCCATTCCTAACGATTCATCAACAGCTAGCCTTAACCAGCTGCCAATGAGCTTTATGTGAGGGTGCAGATGTCTGCGGGAGCAAGAATGCTGTATCATACAGATTCACCTGCCATGCACCTGCTCTTTGTAAACACAGGGTTTCTCAGAGCCCTTCTCCATCATGCCTGTTGCTTAATTTTTCCGCCCATTGGCATCTGGGTTGCTGGCATTTTTCTACTACCCCTAAATGTGATGAAGAGTATCTTTTTGGTATTGATAGGAGCCATTGTCTGGGTTTCTGCTAGTTATTTAGCCTATCGCTGATGATTTTAATGGACATGTCAGCAGCTATTCTGAACAAAGTTGTCATCCTCAAACCATTAAAAATTAATAGTAATTTATGTAAAATATTTCATTTTGAACCAAAACTTAGGTGGTCCAATCGTTGCAAAAGAAAATAAAGATAATGTAGTAAAGTCATGTTTGATGGGAAAATGTGTCCAAGTGGGGCTGGGCGCCCTGTAGGAAGGTTAATGGTGACTGGAGTTTCTGTTCCTATAACCTCTAGGTCAGTTCCATTTCTCAGGCTGTCATCAAATGGAAGGCGATTTCTAATTCATTTGGAAATATCACCACCTAACCTTCCCAGTCCATATCAGGCAGAGGGATGCATATTGCTTCTTTCTAAATGAAAAACCTTTTATCTTTCTATTGGATATTGAGGGCTGCTTGTCACATTAACATAGGGCAAATTTGTTTGAACAAGCTTCTGGCCATATGGCAGGGAGGCCTGAAGAAGTGTCTAAGGATCTGACCTAAAATTGTAGCCATTTGGATCCAGGCTAATTCTGGAATTGCTATATTAGGGAACGATGGCCATGGTCAAGGTGGAGCTGCCCTGTTGTAGAATGCCGTGCAGGCCACTCTGTACAGCTGGGACATGGCCAGAGGTTCCCTGTGTTGTGTATGTTGGGCAAAGACTCCAGAAGAAATCCTGGCTTAGCGAGTCACAAGAAATGCTTGTTTGCACTTGATGTCAGCTTGTAAAGGGTTACAAAATGTTGTTTCCTGGAAAATCTGCCAGTGTCTGCGTGTCCTTAGCCTTCCCTTTGTTCTCTTCTCTTCTTCTTACCCTTTCCTTCATTCTTACTTCCTTCTTCTTCTTGCCTGAATACATTTTGAAAACAGTACTACAATGCTCCCTGCTTCAAGATTACAGTGTACTTTACTAGGTATGATTTAATTAGGGCCCTTATTATGTTTTCAGCAGCTTAAGGTGGGCCTTTCAACTTATCTACCTAATTGGTTGCACAAGAAGTTTCACAGCCCATGACAAAACATTGTCAGTGATCAAAGTCAAAATTCTGCATAAAGGAAAAATATTAATAATAAGATTATTCTTCAAGTGTGCACTGCTAATTATGTCCAGAATGTAACCGTAGAAACACTTTTGACTGATGTGAGCTTTGTCTAATAAACATGAATCTTCAGTGAGCTATGAAAAGTGACACCTCTAGTTTTACACTGGGGAAGGCTAATTTTGCGTATTAAATAATTTTAAAATATTTCCTATTTAGTGTCTCTTTCCTCTCCATTTGACTCTCCCTACTTCTCTGCCTCTTGCTCCTCAGGTGACCACCCCTGAGATGGTGATGCCCAGCAGCATGTTCCTCCCAGCAGCTGTTCCAGATAGAGATGGGAATTCCAATTTGGAAGAGGCAGGAAAGCAGCCGGGTTAGTACCATTATCCTTGTCCCCTAGGAGTTGAAATAAAGTGAAATCTCGGGCCGAAATTTTCATGGAGCAAGAGTTCCAGAATTTTTTTACAATACTCCCAAGCTGAATGTAGCTGATCAGGAGATGAGGGGCACTGTCGTGGGCTCGTTTCCACTCTGGGTCTTGGCGTGTATTTGTATATTATTCATATGGTTTGAAGTGAGAAAAAAATCAGTATAAGAACAAGTGGAATTTTGGCATGTACACACATCCTCTGGGACTATACAATTAGGGAGTGGACAACTGAAGACTCAGTAGGCTCATGACCCACCATCCTAAGCCATTAAGTACTACATCTCTGAAGACTGAATTATTGGGGACTCGTGGAACATGTGTGTTGATGTTTATGGATACCGGATGAGTTATTCTTCTGGGAGCTGTCTCTGCACAGAGTTCTTCTCTGAGTCTTCCAGGATTACCTTAGGATAAAACATAGAGATGCGTTTGGAAAGAACACTGCTATAGACAAATGTTCTGCAATTATTGGTGCCATATAGTGGTACCTAGCCAGATGGCTTGTTAGACCTCTGTGAGGCTGTCCTACATCTTTTGCCTCTTAAACACACCTAAGATTTAAGGGAAAAGTTCAGCCACATACTGCCCAGCCTCCTCCTTTGTGATGTTTCCCATTAGGCAATGGACAAATGACCTGATAAAGGGTCGGGATATTTATGGGTGTGATGGTCTCGTCGTAGAAAAATTTTTTAATGTATTTTAATAATTGGGCACTTGAATGTTCACTGTTTATTGGATAGAGTCACATTATAAGCAGTCAGAAGTCACATTATAAGAGGAAATTAAATGCTTAAGTTTTATATCCTAAAATTTCTTTTAGTACAATGGACAGCAGTTCTTGTAAATTCCTACAGCTTAGGACAACATTAATTCCTGTATTCTACACTTCAGACCCACTATGCTAATTCTAGTTTCATAAAAGATGAGCATAAAAGGAAAATTCAGGCTAAGATCCCAGTAACCTTCAAACCAGTTCTTGAGAAATTGAGGAATCTGAGTGAAGCAATTAAATACAATTTAAAAGACCGTTAGATCTGTGATGACATAAGTCTATTATGAATTGATGCTTTTTGTATTTCCTTTTACTCACCTCTGTTCCTGTGTACCCTGTTTATATGTACGCTATTGGGGAAACAAAAGAAAGCAGGAGGCTCTCTACAGAGACTCTATCGTTCAGGTCGGGCACTTCCCTCATCATCAGATTCTGCATTCATGAGGCCTGACTAGGTTATGAAGCCTAACTGCTCTAGGTGCCATCCTTGAAACAAAGTCTTCTTTATCTTTGGGTCTGATTTTTTTTTTTTTAACAGAAACTTCAGAAGATCTGGGAAAGAACATCTTGCCGTCTGTAAGCACAGAGCAAAGCGGAGATTTGAAACCCTCTCCTGCTGATCCAGGCTCTGTGAGAGAAGATTCAGGCTTCCTCTGTTGGAAGAAGGGGTGCAATCAGGTTTTCAAAACTTCTGCAGCCCTTCAGACACATTTCAACGAGGTGCATGCCAAAAGGCCTCAGCTGCCTGTGTCAGATCGCCATGTGTACAAGTACCGCTGTAATCAGTGCAGCCTGGCTTTCAAGACCATTGAAAAGTTGCAGCTCCATTCTCAGTACCACGTGATCAGAGCTGCCACCATGTGCTGTCTCTGTCAGCGCAGTTTCCGAACATTCCAGGCTCTGAAAAAACACCTCGAGACAAGCCACCTGGAGTTGAGCGAGGCTGACATCCAGCAGCTTTATGGTGGCCTTCTGGCCAATGGGGACCTCCTGGCAATGGGAGACCCCACCCTGGCTGAGGACCATACCATAATCGTTGAGGAAGATAAGGAGGAAGAGAGTGACTTGGAAGATAAGCAGAGCCCAACGGGCAGTGACTCTGGGTCAGTACAAGAAGACTCAGGCTCAGAGCCAAAGAGAGCTCTACCTTTCAGAAAAGGCCCCAATTTTACCATGGAAAAATTTCTAGACCCTTCTCGCCCTTACAAGTGTACCGTCTGCAAGGAATCTTTCACTCAAAAGAATATCCTGCTGGTACACTACAATTCTGTCTCCCACCTGCATAAGTTAAAGAGAGCCCTTCAAGAATCGGCAACCGGTCAGCCAGAACCCACCAGCAGCCCAGACAACAAACCTTTTAAGTGTAACACTTGTAATGTGGCCTATAGCCAGAGTTCCACTCTGGAGATCCACATGAGGTCTGTGTTGCATCAAACCAAGGCCCGGGCAGCGAAGCTGGAAGCTGCAAGTGGCAGTAGCAATGGGACTGGGAACAGCAGCAGTATCTCCCTGAGCTCTTCCACACCAAGTCCTGTGAGCACCAGTGGCAGTAACACCTTTACTACCACCAATCCAAGCAGTACTGGCATTGCTCCAAGCTCCAACTTACTGAGCCAAGTGCCCACCGAAAGTGTCGGAATGCCACCCTTGGGGAATCCCATCGGTGCCAACATCGCTTCGCCTTCAGAGCCCAAGGAGACTAATCGGAAGAAACTGGCAGATATGATTGCGTCCAGGCAACAGCAGCAGCAGCAGCAGCAGCAGCAGCAGCAGCAGCAACAGCAACAAGCACAGACACTGGCCCAGGCCCAGGCTCAAGTTCAAGCTCACTTGCAGCAGGAGCTGCAGCAGCAGGCTGCCCTGATCCAGTCTCAGCTGTTCAACCCCACCCTCCTTCCTCACTTCCCCATGACCACCGAGACCCTGCTGCAGCTGCAGCAGCAGCAGCATCTCCTCTTTCCTTTCTACATCCCCAGTGCTGAGTTCCAGCTCAACCCTGAGGTAAGCTTGCCAGTGACCAGTGGGGCACTGACGCTGACCGGGACGGGCCCAGGCCTGCTGGAAGATCTGAAGGCTCAGGTTCAGATCCCACAGCAGAGCCACCAGCAGATCCTACAGCAGCAGCAGCAGCAGCAGCAGCAGCAAAGCCAACTCTCTCTATCCCAGAGTCACTCTGCCCTCCTTCAGCCAAGCCAGCACCCTGAAAAGAAAAACAAATTGGTTGTCAAAGAAAAGGAAAAAGAAAGCCAGAGAGAGAGGGATGCTGCTGAGGGGGGAGAGGGCAACACGGGACTGAAAGAATCGCTGCCAGAAGCCCTGAAGGCCAAAGAGAAGAAAGAGTTGGCACCGGGTGTTAGTTCTGAGCCTTCCATGCTTCCTCCACGCATCGCCTCGGATGCCAGAGGGAACGCCACCAAGGCCTTGCTGGAGAACTTTGGCTTTGAGCTGGTCATTCAGTATAATGAGAACAAGCAGAAGGTGCAGAAAAAGAATGGGAAGACGGAACAGGGAGAGAGCCTGGAAAAGCTCGAGTGCGACTCCTGTGGCAAGTTGTTTTCCAACATCCTGATTTTAAAGAGTCATCAGGAGCACGTTCATCAGAATTATTTTCCCTTTAAACAGCTTGAGAGGTTTGCCAAGCAGTACAGAGAGCACTATGATAAACTGTACCCCCTGAGGCCCCAGACCCCAGAGCCACCGCCGCCTCCCCCTCCGCCCCCTCCACCACCCCTCCCAGCAGCACCGCCTCAGCCAGCTTCCACGCCAGCCATTCCTGCATCAGCCCCACCCATCACGTCGCCCACGATTGCTCCAGCCCAGCCCTCCGTGCCACTCACGCAGCTCTCCATGCCCATGGAGCTGCCCATCTTCTCGCCGCTGATGATGCAGACAATGCCGCTGCAGACCTTGCCGGCTCAGCTGCCCCCTCAGCTGGGACCGGTGGAGCCTCTGCCTGCGGACCTGGCCCAGCTGTACCAGCATCAGCTCAATCCAACCCTGCTCCAGCAGCAGAACAAGAGGCCTCGCACCAGGATCACAGACGACCAGCTCCGGGTCCTGCGGCAATATTTTGACATTAACAACTCCCCCAGTGAAGAGCAAATCAAAGAGATGGCAGACAAGTCCGGGTTGCCCCAGAAAGTGATCAAGCACTGGTTCAGGAACACTCTCTTCAAAGAGCGGCAGCGTAACAAGGACTCCCCTTACAACTTCAGTAATCCTCCTATCACCAGCCTGGAGGAGCTCAAGATTGACTCCCGGCCCCCTTCGCCGGAACCTCAGAAGCAGGAGTACTGGGGAAGCAAGAGGTCTTCAAGAACAAGGTTTACAGACTACCAGCTGAGGGTCTTACAGGACTTCTTTGATGCCAATGCTTACCCGAAGGATGATGAATTTGAGCAACTCTCTAATTTACTGAACCTTCCAACTCGAGTCATAGTGGTGTGGTTTCAGAATGCTCGACAGAAGGCCAGGAAGAACTATGAGAATCAGGGAGAGGGCAAAGATGGAGAGCGGCGTGAGCTGACGAATGATAGATATATCCGAACCAGCAACTTGAACTACCAGTGCAAGAAATGTAGCCTGGTGTTTCAGCGCATCTTTGATCTCATCAAGCACCAGAAGAAACTGTGTTACAAGGACGAAGATGAGGAGGGGCAGGATGACAGCCAAAATGAGGATTCCATGGATGCCATGGAAATCCTGACACCCACCAGCTCTTCCTGCAGCACCCCGATGCCCTCACAGGCTTACAGTGCCCCAGCACCATCGGCCAATAATGCAGCTTCCTCCGCTTTCCTGCAGCTTGCAGCAGAGGCTGATGAACTAGCCACATTCAGTTCAAAGACAGAGGCAAATGATGAGAAGCCAAAGCTGGCTGAGCCTCCCAGCGCACAGCCAAACCAGGCCCAAGAAAAGCAAGGACAACCAAAGCCAGAGCTGCAGCCGCAAGAACAGCCCGAGCAGAAGACCAGTGCACCCCAGCCAAAGCTCCCTCAGCTGGCTTCCCTGCCTTCACTACCACAGCCACCTCCACAGGCACCCCCTCCTCAGTGCCCCTTACCCCAGTCGAGCCCCAGTCCTTCCCAGCTCTCCCACCTGCCCCTCAAACCCCTCCACACATCAACTCCTCAACAGTTGGCAAACCTGCCTCCTCAGCTAATCCCCTACCAGTGTGACCAGTGCAAGTTAGCATTTCCATCGTTTGAGCATTGGCAAGAGCATCAGCAGCTTCACTTCCTGAGTGCACAGAACCAGTTCATCCACCCCCAGTTTCTGGACAGGTCACTGGATATGCCTTTCATGCTGTTTGATCCCAGTAACCCACTCCTGGCCAGCCAACTGCTCTCTGGGGCCATACCTCAGATCCCAGCGAGCTCAGCCACGTCTCCTTCAACTCCAACCTCCACGATGAACACTCTGAAGAGGAAGCTGGAGGAAAAGGCCAGTGCAAGCCCTGGCGAAAATGACAGTGTGACAGGAGGAGAGGAGCCTCAGAGAGACAAGCGTTTGCGGACAACCATTACACCAGAACAACTAGAAATTCTCTACCAGAAGTATCTGCTGGACTCCAATCCAACTCGAAAGATGCTGGATCACATTGCACATGAGGTGGGCTTGAAGAAACGTGTGGTGCAGGTTTGGTTTCAGAACACCCGAGCTCGGGAAAGGAAAGGACAGTTCCGGGCTGTGGGCCCAGCTCAGGCCCATAGGAGATGCCCTTTTTGCAGAGCACTCTTCAAAGCCAAGACTGCCCTCGAGGCTCATATCCGGTCCCGTCACTGGCATGAAGCCAAGAGAGCTGGCTACAACCTAACTCTGTCTGCGATGCTCTTAGACTGTGATGGGGGTCTCCAGATGAAAGGAGATATTTTTGATGGAACTAGCTTTTCCCACCTACCCCCAAGCAGTAGTGATGGCCAGGGTGTCCCCCTCTCACCTGTGAGTAAAACCATGGAGTTGTCTCCCAGAACTCTTCTTAGCCCTTCCTCCATCAAGGTGGAAGGGATTGAAGACTTTGAAAGCCCCTCGATGTCCTCAGTTAACCTAAACTTTGACCAAACTAAGCTGGACAACGATGACTGTTCCTCTGTCAACACGGCAATCACAGATACCACAACTGGAGACGAGGGCAATGCAGATAACGACAGTGCAACGGGAATAGCAACTGAAACCAAATCCTCTTCTGCACCCAATGAAGGGTTGACCAAAGCAGCCATGATGGCCATGTCCGAGTATGAAGATCGGTTGTCATCTGGTCTGGTCAGCCCAGCCCCGAGCTTTTATAGCAAGGAATATGACAATGAAGGTACAGTGGACTACAGTGAAACCTCAAGCCTGGCAGACCCCTGCTCCCCGAGTCCTGGTGCAAGTGGATCTGCAGGCAAATCTGGTGACAGTGGGGATCGTCCTGGGCAGAAACGTTTTCGCACTCAGATGACCAACCTGCAGCTGAAGGTCCTCAAGTCATGCTTTAATGACTACAGGACGCCCACGATGCTAGAGTGTGAGGTCCTGGGCAATGACATTGGACTGCCAAAGAGAGTCGTTCAGGTCTGGTTCCAGAATGCCCGGGCAAAAGAAAAGAAGTCCAAGTTAAGCATGGCCAAGCATTTTGGTATAAACCAAACAAGTTATGAGGGACCCAAAACAGAGTGCACTTTGTGTGGCATCAAGTACAGCGCTCGGCTGTCTGTACGTGACCATATTTTTTCCCAACAGCATATCTCCAAAGTTAAAGACACCATTGGAAGCCAGTTAGACAAGGAGAAAGAATACTTTGACCCAGCCACTGTACGTCAGTTGATGGCTCAACAAGAGTTGGACCGGATTAAAAAGGCCAATGAGGTCCTTGGACTGGCAGCTCAGCAGCAAGGGATGTTTGACAACGCCCCTCTGCAGGCCCTTAATCTTCCTACAGCATATCCGGCGCTCCAGGGCATTCCTCCTGTTTTGCTCCCTGGCCTCAACAGCCCCTCCTTGCCAGGCTTTACTCCATCCAACACAGGTGGGTTCTGCTCTACGTGATTACTTTCAGCATTAAATAGCTACCCGATTAGCATTTTGGTTTTTGCCAACCCCCACCCCCACCCCAACCCTCTGAGTGCTGGGCAGATAGGAAACTTGCCTTTCTAGTTCTCTGAAAGCACCAAGACTTCAGTTTCCTTCTGTTTAATCTCCCCAGTGCGGATGTGGACATGGTTCTTTGCCATTCTAGTTCAGAGACAGGACCTCCTCGTTGGAACAGTCTCCTCTAAAATTACTCATACGCCTTGTGTTCAGTAGCAAGATCAGGGTGTGTATGTAGGGAAGAACTTGGGGGTCTTGGTAGGCTAATTCCTGGGGATTTTCAAAAAAGTTTCCATTATAGACCCTTCCAGTCAGTCCTTTTGGAAATGCCATTCCCATCTAGATATTTGTTGCAAATGTAAGACAACTTAATGTCCTAGCAAATTCTGGTTGGTGCCCCATGGAAACTGGTCCTAGAGAATTTAATTCTTTGCCCTCACCTGGGGTCCCTGTCTTCTTTCTGAGAGCTGCCGTGGCAGGAGAACTGCTATCAGGAACAAACTCTTATGTGGTAGATTCTTACTGCTAAAGGTTCTCTGCTAGCCAGAACAATAGACTCTTTTAGTTTCTAACAAGACTGCCTTTCTGTTTGAATGCAATGACCAGGAATCTTGTACCGGCCTTGTGGTTCTGTTAGTACTCCAGGCAAAAATGCTAACGTACATTTTAGGGGTCCTCAGTCACCCCTTCATTTTCTTTGGCCCATCTGCCTTTCTTTGCCCCTGCCCATTTAGAATCATGTATACTTGGTACTCAGATTTTCGCTTATTAGGGAGTTTTGTGATTCTTCCTATGTATATCTCTTGTTTTCCCATCTCTGGCCTCACCCATCTTCTCTAGGCCCAGCCATCTTTCCTAAATTGAACCTTCACCTCCAGGGCCCTGTAAGTCTTAGGCACAAGTCAGCAAGTTCCCCCTATAACATTCACCAAAGGAGTGCCTTCTTGCCTTCAAAATGTGTCCCTGTGGCCCTTTGTTTCCCAGAACAGTCCTAGTTTCTAATTCAATTCTGGTTGAATTAATTCCGCATTTTGCAATATTAAGAACACGAGGCTACTGCATTTTATTTAAAGAGAACAAAAAAAGAAAGCATTAAGACAGAAGTTGTTGCTTGTATGTGTTGACAAGTAATGTCACAGAATGGTGCCAACGCTAGCTAGACATAAGCCAGGAAACAAGCTATGAAAAGTGGCCAAGCCCTGAATTATCCTTGCAGTCCAGGACCTTGGCAGAGGGGCTTGGGAAGGCCCAACATATCATAATATTGTGAAAAAAGCTAGAATCAGAATGTCTGATCTATTCCCCTTGTTTTACAGATGAGAAAACTGAGGCCCAGAGAGGTCAAGACCATTCAACAAGCTAGGGTAGGAGCCAGAGCTCCCACCCAGGCCTCCGGGCTCCCAGTGCTATGTGCTCCTTCCACAACACCCAATATGAGCCAGTCAGTCAACAGGTATATGTTTAGTGCTACTCAGGTTCTGACCACTTAGAGTGGGCTAGAGACAGAAAGATATGCTCTTAATTATTCAAGGCAGCCAGACATGCTCAGTTGTCATCGCCTGACTGTACCACAGCTCTCAAGGGCACTGGATCTGGAATGGGAGGGAAGAAACTTGTATGTATGAGGCATCTATTATGTCAGGCCCAATGCTATGGTCTTTCATTTAATCCTTACAACCATCTGTTGTGGAAAGCGGAAGTTCCAAGAGGTTGACTGCTGGGCCCAAGGCACACATCTGATGTGTGTCAGCCATAATTCACACGGGGTCAGTCTGACTCCAGAGGTGCGTGACTAAATCTCAAGGGAATGAAGTACCTTACAGATCAGAAAACTGAAGTCACAGAATTACTGTGAGAGTGCTTTGAGCTACTGTGTCTAACTGGCATGGCTAGTGCAGAGCTGGATAAATAGCAGGGATTCAGTAAATGTTTCTTAAAATTTGAATCCTTATGTAGACCATCAGTTTGAAGATACACTGTCAGTGTAAGGCCTTCCAACCTGAATCTCTCTCCTAAAATCCTGAAACCATGGGAACGGGAACATCTCTAGACATTCCTTCCTTGCTCCACTGATCTCTTGGCTGTGGTCCCAAACTTAAAGCTGAGAGTAGGTTCATTGCCTAGTGTAGACAGAAAAAGCCATGTCCCAAGTTTAGAATTCATAATCTATTCTATGCCTTACTGCTGCCCATTTAACCAGTAAGCCTTTACTAAGTTTTCTGGAGTAGAGTCAGTCACATCTCCTCTGGTTTCTTATGTGCACTGAGGAAATTGGATGCTGTGGTGCTGAAGGAACCTTCTCCTTGGCTCTCCAGTGTTAATGGATGCTTGTCTGGGATTGGTCACTTGCATGTTTCATCTGAAATATGAGGATTTTGATATTAGTGTGAACACTGTACCACTATAGTAGGAAATCAACATAAACTTCACCCAGGTCTAGGATTCAGAGTTTTTTCGCACTTTTTTTTTCCCATGAGGATGGTGGATGCTGTTATGTTATGGAACACCTACCCCAGCTTTCTGGCAGAAGGCGATCCAGGTGAAATGTTGAAGGGCTGTGCAATTTTTTATTTTAGATTCTGGTGTTCTCTGAAATGAAGGGGTGTTTAACATCTAATTTCTTAGATGTGGTGAAGGTAGAGGTGTTCTGAGAGCTATTGCCTGTGAGCCCCTCCCAACTCCTGTCCTTTCTCAGCATTTCATCATCCAGCACACTCTATGCACCCCCCCCCCCATGATGTCCTTCTCTACTGCCTTGCTAGTCTTAACACACCTGAAGTTTGGTGTGCTGTCGGCAGCAATACCCTTTTCAATTACCAAGGAATGGAAGACTCAAACCAGGAGATAGCTGTGGGTCAGGAAGAATGTTAGGCCCTGGGGTTTGTAAAGGCTTTGAAGGGAGTGGTGGATTAGGGCAGAGTGTGATTGAGGATGAGGCTGTATCCATGTATATGGTGATATGGACAAAGACTTTTGCTACCCATAAGGAATGGTGCTTTAGGGTAGGTTGTGAGTCTCAGGAACCTGGCATTGCTTTTCTCCATTCCTGTGGCTGGCTTCTTAAGCATCTACGGCCCCTCTGGCCCTGCTGTGTATATCGTTCTAACAGGGACAGGAGGGAAGGGTAGTCATTTCTCTAGCAGATTCCAGAATCCTATTCCCAGATGGTTATTCAACAGACTTGTTGAAGCAGATCAGCTGGACTAAGGCACTGGAATAATTTTCCCTGAATGAACTGTTTTGATTTCTTCCCAGGCCCTTCCTCCACATTTTCCCATTCATCCTTTTCTCTTTTTGCCTTCCTAAAGCATCCATTCAGCTGTAGCAACAGAAGTCAGAGAGGAGAAACACGTGTAGAACCTGTTTTGTTTGTTCATGTGGCCCTGGGCCTTCCCAGGTTTCTGACTTTCGCCCTGCCCTCTCCTCCTGTCACCTCTCTCCTCCAGGCAACTTTTTTGAGGGGTGGGGGGGCTTTGTGGCTCTAACTAATTCTGTGAAGCTTCCATGAAGGCCTTTGGTTCCAATGGGTCCCAGCTAGAAACAGCTAGTTTTGGAGCCTCCAGACTAATTGCATCGAGAGGAGTGAATGGTAGCTGAGAGGGCTTGGCAAAGAAAATGTAAACCAGTGGGTGTGGCACATTGAGCAGGAAGGTGTTGGAAGTTGTTTAGCTGAAAGGGGAAGTCTGGGAACTGACCCAGGACTGGGTCCAGATTAGATTACGAGGCTATCCAACCCTGAGCCTGGTGGGATACTTCTGTTGAAAATGTTGGTTTTGAGAGGATCCTTCAAGTGTCAACCTTGACGTCTCAGACTTTGTGCCAGTGACACTGGTAAAACATCTTGAGCTTCCAGCCTTGCCACTCCAGACTGACCCTTGATTTCTCTTTCTGTCTCCATTCCTTTCAGCTTTAACGTCTCCTAAGCCGAATTTGATGGGTCTGCCCAGCACAACGGTTCCTTCCCCCGGCCTCCCCACCTCTGGATTACCAAATAAACCGTCCTCAGCTTCGCTGAGCTCCCCGACCCCAGCACAAGCCACCATGGCAATGGCCCCTCAGCAGCCCCCCCAGCCCCAGCAGCAGCCACCGGTGCAGCAGCCTCCCCCACCGCCAGCGGCCCAGCCACCGCTGACACCGCAGCTTCCGCTGCAGCAGCAGCCACAGCCGCAGCCGCGCAAGGACAAAGACAGCGAGAAAGTAAAGGAGAAGGAAAAGGCACACAAAGGGAAAGGGGAACCCCTGCCTGTCCCCAAGAAGGAGAAGGGAGAGGCCCCCGCGGCGGCTGCAGCCACGATCTCAGCGCCACTGCCTGCTATGGAGTATGCGGTGGACCCTGCCCAGCTGCAGGCCCTGCAGGCGGCCTTGACTTCGGACCCCACAGCGTTGCTCACGAGCCAGTTCCTTCCTTACTTTGTACCAGGCTTTTCTCCTTATTACGCCCCCCAGATCCCTGGCGCCCTGCAGAGTGGGTACCTGCAGCCTATGTACGGCATGGAAGGCCTGTTCCCCTACAGCCCTGCCCTGTCGCAGGCCCTGATGGGGCTGTCTCCGGGCTCCCTGCTCCAGCAGTACCAGCAGTACCAGCAGAGTCTGCAGGAGGCGATCCAGCAGCAGCAGCAGCGGCAGCTACAGCAGCAGCAGCAGCAGCAGCAGCAGCAGCAAAAAGTGCAGCAGCAGCAGCAGCCCAAAGCAAGCCAAACCCCAGTCCCCCAGGGGGCTGCTTCCCCAGACAAAGACCCTGCCAAAGAATCCCCCAAGCCAGAAGAGCAGAAAAACGCCCCCCGTGAGGTGTCCCCCCTCCTGCCGAAACCCCCCGAAGAGCCAGAAGCAGAAAGCAAAAGTGTGGACTCCCTCTACGACCCCTTCATTGTTCCAAAGGTGCAGTACAAGTTGGTCTGCCGCAAGTGCCAGGCGGGCTTCGGCGACGAGGAGGCGGCGAGGAGCCACCTGAAGTCCCTCTGCTTCTTCGGCCAGTCTGTGGTGAACCTGCAAGAGATGGTGCTTCACGTCCCCACCGGCGGCGGCGGTGGCGGCGGCGGCGGCGGCGGCGGCGGCGGTGGCGGCGGCGGCGGCGGCTCGTACCACTGCCTGGCGTGCGAGAGCGCGCTCTGTGGGGAGGAAGCTCTGAGTCAACATCTCGAGTCGGCCTTGCACAAACACAGAACAATCACGAGAGCAGCAAGAAACGCCAAAGAGCACCCTAGTTTATTACCTCACTCTGCCTGCTTCCCCGATCCTAGCACCGCATCTACCTCGCAGTCTGCCGCTCACTCAAACGACAGCCCCCCTCCCCCGTCGGCCGCCGCCCCCTCCTCGTCCTCCTCGTCCTCCTCCGCTTCCCCCCACGCCTCCAGGAAGTCTTGGCCGCAAGTGGTCTCCCGGGCTTCGGCCGCGAAGCCCCCTTCTTTTCCTTCTCTCTCCTCATCTTCAACGGTTACCTCAAGTTCATGCAGCACCTCAGGGGTTCAGCCCTCGATGCCAACAGACGACTATTCGGAGGAGTCTGACACGGATCTCAGCCAAAAGTCCGACGGACCGGCGAGCCCGGTGGAGGGTCCCAAAGACCCCAGCTGCCCCAAGGACAGTGGTCTGACCAGTGTAGGAACGGACACCTTCAGATTGTAAGCTTTGAAGATGAACAATACAAACAAATGAATTTAAATACAAAAATTAATAACAAACCAATTTCAAAAATAGACTAACTGCAATTCCAAAGCTTCTAACCAAAAAAAAAAAAAAAAAAAAGGAAAAAAAGAAAAAGCGTGGGTTGTTTTCCCATATACCTATCTATGCCGGTGATTTTACATTCATTGTCTTTTCTTTTTTCTTTTAATATTTAAAAAAAAAACCCTAACCCAGTTATATTGTGTCCTTTTGAAGGTACTATTGGTCTGGGAAACAGAAGTCCGCAGGGCCTCCCTAATGTCTTTGGAGCTTGAGTCCCTTGTATATTTGCCCCTTTTCAATAAATGCCCCACGTTGATAGCACAGAGGAGCCCGGCATGCACTGTATGGGAAAGCAGTCCACCTTGTTACAGTTTTAAATTTCTTGCTATCTTAGCATTCAGATACCAATGGCTTGCTAAAAGAAAAAAAAGAAATGTAATGTCTTTTTATTCTCAGGTCAATCGCTCACACTTTGTTCTGTTTTCAGAATCATTGTTTTATATATATTATTTTTTTCAGTTTTTTTTTTCCTTCGTTCCAGAAACAAAATTTTGTTTTGTTAATTTAAAAACGGGCAGAAAGTGTTCAAGAAAAACAATGTGAACTGCTTTAGCTTTCTGGGGATTTTTAAGGATAGCTTTTCTGCTGAAGCCAATTTCAAGGGGAAAAGTTAAGCACTCCCACTTTCAGAAAAAAAAATAACCCACACACACAAAGAGTGTTGAGGACTTGTAGCTTAAAAAAATAAGTTTTAAAAACTGACTTTCTGTATTTATGATAGATATGACCATTTTTGGTGTTGAGTAGATTGTTGCATTGGAAATGAACTGAAGCAGTATGGTAGATTTAAAAGGAAAAAAAAACCCTTTTGTGTACATTTAGCTTTTTGTATGGTCCAGCTGACAGCTCCTCATTTGATGTTGTCTTGTTCATTCCTAGCAGATAGATTGCAATCCGTTGATTCGCCTAAGCTTTTCTCCCCTTTGTCCCTTAATTCCACTTTCTCTTTCCTCCTCCCACCTCCCATCCTATAATCTCCCACTTAAGGTAGCTGCCTTCATTTCTTAGAGGGAGCTGCAGAATTATTTTATAAAACTAAAGAAAGAATTTCAAGGGATTCTAGGGGTCATTAGGATCCTCACAGATTATTTTTGGTTGGGGAGTTGAAACTTTTTAAAGGCATATAATTCTAGTTACCTATGTCTGTTAGCCTTGTGCATTTATATTTTATTTATCCTTCTTTTTTCTTTGTTCTCCTTCTGCTCCTTGTTTGGTGGATGCTTCAAATATTATTTTCCTGTACTAAAGCATTTGTTTCCGTTTGTGTAATTGGCTGTGTGCTTTTCTTTTCTAAAAAAGTTTTTGGTTAGGGGTTTGGTTTTTGTTTTTGTGTTTGTGTGTTTTCTTTCCTCTCTCAGAAAAAGAAATTTCATGCTTTAAATAAAATCCAAAGACACACCCTTTCACTGCTGATGCAGAAAAAAGGGAAAGGGTTCTTGTTACTTGAGAATTTGTTTCTGATTTTAACAAACAAGACTTAGTTTAATAAAAGAAAGAGTGAAACAAAAGATTCCCAGGTTGTTACGTGCTTCTTCTGCAAGCAGAGAGGCAACTGTTAATGACAATTCCATATACCAAAAGACACATTTTTTACTTCAAAGTTTTGTCCTTGTGTTAGGCAGTCTGAGCGGCAAGTGATCCAGAGCGCAGCCAACAAAGAAGCAGATAGCAATGTACAGAAAGCAAAAAAGGAACCGTATGTGAGGCACTTGTGTTTATGTTAATATCCGTATTCCTGTAACACATAACACAACATATACCCTTTCTCACCTTAAAAAAGTGTTCTGAACTTTGAAAGGAAAACTTTGTGCTGCTAAAACATAGATTTTTGGAGACAAATAGATGCTTTGCTATTTCACTTTCATAGCCAAACATCAACAGAAACAATCTCCCCTTGCCCCGAAAGTGTGAAATCCTTCTCTCCTCTTCATTTTCTTCCTTATGTTTCAAAAGGGAACTTTGAAGACTGTGAATGCAGGTTCCATTGGTCACCTTTCGGGCTTCTTTCCCCAGTGCTGAAGCCACTCATCGACTTTGCAAAAGACTGGAGCATTCCAAGATCTGAAAATGGATTTCTTTTTTCTTCTTTTCTTTTTTTAGCCGGGACTATTTTATTTTTATGAATTTGTTTTTAGTTTAATGATATAGTAGATCCTGAAATGTTGTACATATTTCTAACTAGGCTGATGCACAGTGCAAATTCCTTTTTTAATTGTTTTTTTTTTTAAGTAGAAATACTAAAGAATACCATCTAACTATTCATACCAGTATCCAGTTGTAGCATAAGGTGTCAAAAGCAAGTACGCAAAACACTTACTGTTTTAACAAGCTATTTCCTTTTAACAAGAAGTCTTGTATTTCTCCCTGTGTTTGAGATGAACATTTTTAAAATTTAAAGTTGTACAGTTTTTTGTTTTCCATTATTTTATCTTGTTTGTAACTCTATGAAATATATATATATTTTTTGCCATTTAACTGTTGTATGTTACTCTGTGTCTGTATCATATAGAAAAAAATTGTTTTTGTTTTTGGTTCTCTATGTGATATCAATTAACAGTTTAACACTAGCTTTACCTGTCAAATTCTGCTAGGTCTTCTCTGAAAATTTGTTTTTGAAAATGATACTGCTTGGTAATAGTGCAATTTCTATCCCTTTCCCTCCCCCCTCAACTTTAAGTTCCTTTCTTTATCATTTTGCTGCCTCCTCCCCAATGCTTTTGGTTTCGTTTGTGTGTGTGTGGGTTTTTTCGTTTGTTTTTGTTTTTGTTTTGTTTTGTTTTTGAGCTACTATGCCATCCTCCGTCGGTGAGGCAAAGTGACTGTCAGTGTTTTGTTACGCCATGCCTTGACCTGTGGGTGTGTTTGGCAACAATACGTTGGTTTGGTAGATTGGCTGCGCATGCTTCCACCCACCGGTGTTCCTCAGAGGGTTATGTGATTGTTTCAACCTGAAGTGGGTTGCACACTTAATGCTTTCCTCTACAACTGTACCACCCACATAAATGTTCATTCAAAAAAGAAAAGAGAATTCTCAGCACTCACCCAGAAGTGGCAAAACAGTCAGTGACGGTGAAAATTAGAGGTCAAACCTGAGCTAGTTAGATGTTTGTGGGCTGCCATCCCTCGCAGCTATGACTGGTAGGTACCACTTACAAAGCATGAATTCGTTACAATGCTCAACTATTTAGACTGATCTCACTTGAATTTATTTCTGTCTGCTGCATAGTAGGTAGCTGGGTAGGATATATCTCGACTCACTTTTTAAATTAGTTCTTCACCCCTATTGACACTATCTTCCCCCCACATACTCCACAGTGTGGGTTGGTGCTAGACACCAGGCTGTCATAGTACTACACTGACCCTCAGAATGGAAGTTATTTCATCTATCCTTCCAAAAAGAAGAAAATGAAACACACACACACACACACACGCACACACACACACACACGGAAAAGCTTAATACATCTAGGAAGTTTTTTGGGTTTTTTTTTAATTAAAAGCTATTTAAAGAGATGAATGTGGCCAAAGTTTTACACAATTGAAAATAAAGTAAAACAGACGGCATGTGTTTAAACCTGAGTTTATCAGGCATGGCAGGAAGTTGCAGGCAGAGACCCAAGCCAGTGCACTTGATGTTCATGGACATATATTTTTTTTAAATAATAAATTAAAACATTTTAAATAGAAGCATAAATTGAGTTGGTTGTTTGTTGGCGCTGAGATACTGCCCACTGTGAAACAAAGCTTTGACTAGTTTTTTTGTTTGTTTACTTTCTTGGGGGGGGGCAGTTTGGGTAGGAAAGAAAGCATAAATGAACGTGACCCTGAGGTGAAGAGGTATATGAACAGCCTTTGCAATGTACAAAAAAACAAAAAAAAAAACACAAAAAACAAAAAAAAAAATAGAGCAAGTGAAACCAAAAATGATGTTCTTGGTGTTTTTCTATAATGTAGTCTTGTTAGCTTTTTTGTTACTGTAACAATGCTGATCTCGAACTGTACCAAAATACATGGAGACTAACAAACAGAACCACATGGAACTTTCAAACTGAAAAAAAAAAATTTGTCACAAAAACTTTGTTGTCATAGTTAAGTTGATTGTAGATGGTAATTGAATATACTCCTTTGAAAATATTTCATCAAGTATGTTTCCTGCTCATTGTGATACATTAAAAAAATATGAGCAAAAGGTCTTGTTTCTGTTACTAGATTTTGTGTATATGCATGTGTGTGTGCATGAGAGATTGATGGCTGATGAAGTGTAAATATCTTGAAATTCCATGTACATATGCTCCTTTGGTGTGTCTCAGTACCTTTGTGTTTCCCATCTTCTGGTGCTCATGAAAGCACTGGAAGTTTGGGCCACAATGCTGGCTATTTTATTTCATTGGGAGGGATAAGCCTGACATCTAAGAAAATACTTGGCCCCAGAACGCCCTAAAAACAACTAGACTTGTTGTTTCTTATGTCCTAACAGTGGTGGGTACTTCTTAACAACTAGATGTTTAATTCATATGTTTATATGAAAATTTTAGATACTTGGCACAATCTAAGCAAAGAAGTTTTGCTGATGGCCAGGAAAGAGGTAGGTTCAACTTTTCTGAAATAGGAATTGGATCTAGTGTTTATGACAGAAGGCTATGAATGGGACTTTGAACTATGTGGATGATTGACTGCATCTACCTGTCCTAGCAAAGGACTTTTCTAAACCTGCTAGTGCAGAATTCAAGAGAGGAACAGTCTGCACAACAGCAGTAGCATTCGTAATTTCTGCAAATAAGAGACTAAATCCTCTTATCAAAAGCCCTCCCTTACAGCAGAAAATGTCTGAAATTCATTAATAAGGAGTACATCCAAGATTGAGCCCAAAGGCCTTCCATTCGTCTCTAATTTATAGCCACAGCTAATAAATAATTTACAAAATTCTAGCAGCTGAGCTTGGATGTCACTGCATACTGGCTATGTCCTTGCAAGGCCTACAGCACCTGCCCTGGTCAACAGGGATCTTTTCTTTTATAGGAGTTAAGTTACAAAATCCTCTTTGATTGGCTCACACAGCCATTGTCAACCAAGTCTTCTTCTTAGTTCCTAAAGCAGGCATTCGAGAAGCATCGGTGACTCTATTACCTCAAAATTTCAACTAATTCTACAACTAACATAGGCATTACTAGTGCTCAGAAAGGAAAGATGGTTCCCTGGCTGGTGCGTGAACCTCAGTGCCAAACAAGTAGTGTCACTGCCTCTAATGAAGTTTGGATCTTTCCCCCCAGGCATTATACCTTTCTTTGGGTGTTCCTGCAGAAGCATATGACTTCTGTCTGAGTATGTTTTCTTGGCACACAGTTATGTCACTGATCTCACCCCATGAAAAGGTTTAGTATGATAAAAATTGTTCAGACCCAAAGTCATGTCTGCCTTTCTAAGCTATAATTATTTTAGGATCTGGCAGGATCGCAGTGAAACATTTTAAATGGAACTAGTTTTGCAGAGAGGTTTTGCTGCTTCAGCTCTTTGGAGGAAGGTGACTACAATTCAAATTCTTTCACAGATACACTTTTAACAAGATAATAGGACAAAACTTTAGTGATGGTTGTATCAAAGAATCTCTAAGTACCTAAATTACATTGAGAAGGTTGGGTAAGAGACCTGAAGTCCTTTCTGTTACTGGACAGACTTTTTTTTTTTTTTTTTATTCCGAATGGAAAAGAAGTCTTCCAATCTAGCTTAAATACCATGCTCATGTGGATGGATTAATGGTTTTTCCCTCCTGGAAAATGGAACGGCAGGTAGCTGTTTCTAATTTGGCTTTAAAGTAATGTCTGTAGTGCCTAGCCCCTGTTAGAGACTAATGACCTTCCAAATCTCGCTTTTAACAAGTTTAGACTATATGTTACAAGAGCACAAACAGTTTAAGAGTCAAGTTGAAGGATGAGAAGTTTGCACCTTCTGCTGTGCTCTGCAGCCTTAATTATAGCAGAACAGATAGCCTCGCTGAGCCTCTGTACATTATTGCTGGGGATGAACTAGCCAAGACTCTGGCAAAACTTGCAAAGAAATTAGTGCTCTCAGGACTAAGCAGTTTTCCATTATTCTTCATGACGAAGGTGAATATTTTCCTTCTTCCTTCCTTCCTTCCCTCTTTCCTTTTACTTTCATTTTCTTAAACTAGAGGCATATATTTTTAAGATGTCCTAATCAGTTAGCTTGGGCTTCTCTGGATCTGTCTTCTTGAATTTTTAAATTACGGGCAACATAAATTTGCTTTTGATCCATTTATGACTGTCTCTCTTCTTTTCCTATGTAGAAGAGATGGACAAAGAGACTATTTAAATAAACTTTTTAATCCCTTATTAATATGGGAGTGAAAACTTTCGGAGGAACTGCCTTGGGCCAAGATCCCTGGGCCTGAGAAGTGAGTGCTGAGAAGCAACTAAGAGTAACAAGCAAGACAGATCAGTGGCTATTCTCTGCCTCTTTGTAATGCTCAAAGCTGCTTAACACTCATTCTTTCTTGCTTTCCTACTCGCGATACACTGTCCTTCTCTAGGTCCCCTTACACAGTGCTGTTGTCTTTTAACTCCTCTCTAATACCCTATAGTTGCATAACACCTGTAAAAAAATACTTTGTAAAATTACTTCTTGCTTGTTCCTCAAATGATCTGTAAGGTAGGCAAACTGGGTGACGTTTATCCTCAGTTCAAGATGGTGAGGTAACAACCATGTGTTTGGCCTTTGTCCAGTGCTCCTCCCCATAACCCTATTTCTTGAGAGACACTAGAGAAGAATGGTTGAGTGTGGGCTCAAGAATCAGACTGATAAAGGGTTCAAGTTCTGTTTCTACCATTGTGACCTTAATAGAGTTACTTATCCCCACATTAAAATGATAATATTACCTGATTATAGGGTTTTTGGAACAACTAAATAATATATGTAAAATGTTTAGAACCCTGCCTGGTGCATACTAAGTGCTAAATATCTGTTGCTACTATTATTAATAGTATAAACTCTCCAGTTCTTTCTGTAGGACCCTTGGGACTGCAGCTTTCTTTTCTTTTCTTTTTTGAGTCGGAGTTTCTCCATTGCCACCGCAGCTGGGTTGAGGTGATCCCGCTGCCTCAGCCTTCCAAGTAGCTGGAACTACAGGCGAGCACCACCATGCCAACTAGTTTTTTGATTTACCGTAGAAATGAAGTCTCACCAAGTTGTCCAGGCTGGTCTCAAACCCCTGGGTTCAGGCAATCCTCTTGCCTCGGCCTCCCGGAGTGCTGGGATTACAGGCTTGAGCCACCACGCCCGGCCAAGGGACTGCAGCTTTCTTTCTTTCTTTTTTTTTTTCCAGAAAACAACGAATTGATTTTATGAGGTCAGTTTTTCCCTAACACCACACCAGACAGAGACAACAAGAATGCTGTCCTTGGATATTACTCATAAACATAAATGCCAAAAAAAATTTTTTCTCTTTTAATTTTTTTATTTTAAAGATGTGGGGTACAGTTCAGGGTTAGGAATACAAATGTTCATTATGCAGTACCCTTGTTGATGAGGTGTGCCCCCCCACCACAGATTCCTGCTACTGCCAGTCCTTAAAGTATTAAGATAATTGTTCAAGGTCCACTTATGAGTGAGAACATGTGATACTCAGTTCTTTGTTTCTGTGATAGATCACTCAGTATTATAGACTCTAAGTCTATCCAGGTTGCTGTGAAGTTCATATTGTCTTATGACTACGTAACATTCCATCATGTGTAGGGACTGCAACTTTCTAATGCTTGCTTTACTTCACAAAGGGTTTAGGAACAGCAACTGTATAATTAAGTCCCATCAAGCCTCTGCCATACGTTTATTTCTAATGCTTTCCTGTCTGTGCTTATCTCAGAGGGTACAGAATCCTTTAGAAGGTTTCTGCTCATGAGTTGTACAAGAATACAATACAGAAGTTTGGATTTCAGTATTTCTCAACCTCTAGTGATTAATTTGGTCATGAAGAAACAATGGCTTGTAGTTTGATTTTGTTTACAAGACTAGGCATATTTCTGCTTCACTATGCCTTGAAGGGTGAGCAGCTGAAATATATGGGGTTTCAGAATACAGGAACTGGAATAAGTTGTGACAATGTGCCCACTAACTGATTTGAGGTGGTTCAGATGCAGAAACAGATTTGCAGCATCTGAGATGAGATTATGAGAGTGAGTTGTAGAAACAAATTGAGGCCAGGTGTGGTGGCTCAGTCTGTAATCCCATCACTTTGGGAGCCGAGGCGAGTGGACTGTCTGGGCCCACAGGTTCGAGACCAGCCTGGGCAACTTGGCGAGACCTTGTCTCTACAATAAATCAAAAATTAGCCGGGCGTGGTAGCGCCTGCCTGTAGTTCCGGCTACTTGGAAGACTGAGGCAGAAGGATCACCCGAGCCCAGCAGGTCTACGCTGGGGTGGCCGTGAGTGTGCCACTGCACTCCAGCCTGGGCGACAGAGTGAGACTCCAACTCAAAAAAAAAAAAAAAAAAAAACCCACCAAAAGAAAACAAAAAAAACCTGAATCAAGGGAGACCAAAGCCGCAAGAATTTTCAGGACAGAGTGCCAGGAAAGAGAGAGAACTCTGGAGATCTTCACAGGGTCCCTCACTAGTGTCACCACACCTGGCTAATTTTTGGATTTTTTGTGGAGACAAGGTCTCGCTATGTTACCCGGGCTGGACTTGAATTCCTGGGCTAGGATTACTGGTGTGAGCAATCATGCCTGGCCAGTGGAGCACTATCTTTAAAGTGTTTACAGACAAAAAATAAATTCAGCTGAATACAAATCACACTTTGATAACTTCAAATAATGTCAAACTTAGAACCATATAACTAAGACATCAAATGTGGACACTGTTTAATGATATCCTGTCTACTTGTATGGGTTGTTATCCTCAGAGAAAAGAAAAAATTACCCACCAGGCATTCTCCAAAGCTTTTACTAGCCTTCTCATACAAATATCAGCAACTTTTTATGAGGCCATCATTGTTTCTGATTAAAAATAGACAAAGTTCATAGATAGGGCCATGGTCTCCTAAATCCTATATCATTGATGAATTTCTGTATGCAAAGACTATCATAGAAACACTACTCAAGTCTTTTCTGTGTGAATTTAGCTTTTACCCACTTTCCCCGTGCTTAAATAAAAAATGTTTATTTTGCAGTTTACTCGAGTAATAGGATTTTATTGATTTACTTAATTATTTTTTGAGATGGGGGTCTCACTCTTTTGCCCAGACTGGAATGTAGTGGTACCATTGCAGCTCACTGCCGTCCCAAACTCCTGGCTTTAAGAAATCCTACTACCTCAGCCCCCTGAGTTGCTTGAACTACAGGCATGCCTGGCTAATTTTTTGTTATATTTTAGAGATGGGGGTGTCTCACTATGTTGCCCAGGCTGGTCTCAAACTCCTGGCCTCAAATGATCCTCTCACTTCAGCCTCCCCAAGTGCTGGGATTACAGGTGTGAGCCACTGTGCCCAGCCATTTAATTTTTTTCTAGAGAGAATAATAGGATCTTAAAAGTCCCTTTCTGTGTTAAGGGTGGAGAGATCCTCTTGCTGGATTTTTTGTGTGTATATTCCCATTTCAATTTGTTTGTTTCTTTTTTGGGGTCAGAGTTTCACTCCGTTGCCCAGGCTGGAGTGCAGTGGCACACTCACGGCCACCGCAGCCTCAACCTGCTAGGATTACAAGCGGAGCCACCGAGCCCGGCCCTAGATTCAGGAGCCTGTTGGACTTCACTTAGGTTCCTCACACTGAGCTCTGGTCGGTAGTTCCAGCTAGTCAGAAGGCTGAGGTGGAAGGATTACCTGAGCCCAGAAGGTTGAAGCTACAGCGAGTTGTGATTGTGCTACTGCACTCCAGCTGGGGAGATGGAGTGAGACGCTAACTCGAAAAGAAAAAGGAAAAAGTGTTCCACTGCTACCTCATTTGCATTGTCCAATAGTAAATCTGCTGTATTTTTAATGTATTTTTTCTCTAGTTGCTTTTAAGATTTCTCTTTAGCACTAGAGTTTTATCACATCGCACTATTATTATGATATAGTTGTATTCATGTTTCTTGTGCTTATAGTTTGCTGAGTTCTTGAATTTGTGGGGAATTACTTTTCATAAAAATTAGAAATTTTTCTGCCATTATTTCTTCAAACATTTTTTTGCTGCCCCTCCTCTATCCACTTTTCTCACCAGGGATCCCATTTATATAGGTATTAGGTCACTTGAAGTTAACCCATAGCTTATTGATATTCTGGGTTTTTCATTTGTTGGTTGATTTTATTATTATTATTCTTTTCTCTGTTTCCTTTTGGATAGTTTCCAATACTATGTCTTCAAGTCCACTAGTATTTTCTTATTATATGCCATTAATCCCATCCAATGTAACTTTTCATCTCGGACATTAAAGTTTTCATCTCTAGAAGTTTAATTTGGGTCTTTAAGTGTCTTCCATGTCTCTACTCAACTTTTGAACATTTGAAAAAACAGTCATAACATTTACTGTGATCTTTTGCTGATTCTAACATATGTGTAAGTTCTGAGTCAGTTTCAGTTTATTTATTCTCATTATGGGTTTGTGTTTCCCTGCCTTTTTCCATGCCTGGTACTCTTTGGATACTATACATTGTAAATTTTACTGCTGGATATCTTTGTATCCTGTAAATTTCCTTAAGCTTTTTTTCTGGGGTGTACTTGAGTTACTTGGAAATAGTTTGATCCTTTTAGGTCTTGTTATTAAGGTTTTTTTTAGGTTAAGACTAGAGCATTATATAGTCTAGTGCTAATTATTTCCACTACTGAAGAATAACTCTCTGAGAACTCTATACAAACATCAGATGAACAATACCCCATCCTATGTGAGCATCAGAAACTGTCCCTCTTATCTTTTTGGCTGGTTCTCTTCTGGGCCTAGAGTAGTTTCCTCACATGCATGTATTGTGATCAGTACTTTTCTGAATACTTTTGAGGGACCCTGTGAAGATCTCCAGAGTTCTCTCTCTTCTCTGGTACTCTGTCCTGAAAATTCTTGCTGCTTAGGTCTCCCTAGAATCAGCTTTATCTCTTCAACTCAGGGAGCCTGTTGGACTTCACTTAGGTTTCTCACCCTGTGTTGTGGTCTGGAAACTCCCTTAAGGCAGTAAGGTGGGATAATCATAGAGCTCACCTTGTTTGTTTCTCATCTCTCAAGGATCACTGTCCTTCACTGTGTCTTCACATATTTTGTTCTGTATTTTTGGTTGTTTCAGCTGGGAGGGTACATCTGGTCTCTATTACTCCATCTCAGCTAGAAGCCAAAGTCAAATTTATTTTTTAGATATATGTGGTAAGAGTCCTACATGCCTTTCCAAAGTGCTACCAACACTTATGAAATTCCCCAAAAGGTATAATTTAGCACAAGAGCTTGACTTTCCCAACAGGCTTTTCTGGACATGATATGGTCTAGCCTAGCCTCTTAGATTAAGGACTACAATGAATTCATCCTTTTATTTACAGTGATCAGGTGGAAGACAGGTAGGTAAATGCATGAATTCTTCTAGCCACTTTTTTACTTTTCCATAATGCCACATAGCATAGGAAAACCATTTTTTAGGTTTTGAAGATGTAAGCCAGTCCAAAGGTGTGAGGAAGCAGAGGTGTGACTGATCCCAAAACACTATTTTAGCTCTTCCTCTTTAACTACAAGGGTTATCCTATTCATAAAGTTATTCAAACTTTTTTTGTTTTTTTTAAATTCAATGTCTTCCTTCACACCGAAAATTTTACAGTCTAACTCACTGTGGCTCAAGGAAATCCACTGATTTGAAAGTGTGGCGCTCACTCTGAGATGAATTCTTTATACTGAGTAATACAAGGAGATGAGAAAAATCAGGCCCCAGAAGACATTGGTCATTTTTGCTAAACCTAAATCGTGTCTTTTGTTTATTTGTTTTGGCAAAACCTAGTTCACACTTAACTTGGGCATATAATACATCCAATGATAAGTGTAGTTCTCAAGTGTTAACTAATTACCTGCTTTCATAACTCTCAATATTTGTTCCAGGGTACCTATCCCATCTATGGATAATCTGTTCCACTAAAGCCAGCCTGCTTTCCAAACACACTCTGTACTTTCCTTTCTACCCTTAAATGCTTATCTAATGACATTTACTCCATGACATCTCATCATATCCACCTAATTCCTTTTGTGACCCCTTATGGTAGCACATGAAATACCTTGTTTGGCAGTGATTCATATATGGGTCTTTAAATGGCCTGATAACCAGAATTTACATTTACTGTTCAAATGACTGAGTAAATGAATTAAAGAATGAAAGAAATAAACAATATTCACACTCATCTTTATGCTTTTTATGGGAGGAGAGGTCTTAAGTGGATGAGTGGGTATATATGGAATTATATAAAATTAGGATGGAACATTTAAAAATATTGCTAGTACTCAAACACTCTGTAAAATAAAGAAGGAACAGGCCAGGAGCAGTGTATCAAGCCTGTAATCCCAGCACTTTGGGAGGCTGAGGCGAGAGAATTGCCTGTGCCCAGGGGTTCGAGACCAGCCTGGGCAACTTGGTGAGATCTTGACTATACAATATATCAAAATGTGGTAGCACACTTGTAGTTCCAGTTATTTAGAAGGCTGAGGTAGAAGGATCACCTGAGCCCAGCAGGTCAACGCTGGGGTGGCTGTGAGTGTGCCACTGCACTCCAGCCTGGGTGACGGAGTGAGACTCCATCTAAATAAATATATAAAAGAAGGGACATTTTTCAGTAAACAGAAAAATAATGGAGAATAAAAATCAATTTAAAAATTAAATTGGATAGATTAAAAAGTATACTAGGCATATATTTTCCCATTATGGGAGAAAATAATTGCAGTAGAAAACAATCCAGGTTTTTCAAAGTACCAGATGAAACCCTTTGTAACTGTCCCCAAAGAAGAATGATATTAAATACTTATTTGAAAAAAGTCACATGGTTGTATTTTTCTAATTAAAATGAAAATTTTTGTAGAATATTTGGAAGTTAGACCTTACCCCGAACCTAGGAAGAATACCAGAATATAGCACTAATAGAGAAAAAAATTATAAAGTCTGAAATTTGCCTTCCGTTTTTACTAGCTAGTAGAGCATTGGAATAAAAATATATGCATGGATCTTTATGATTTTTTTGTCTATAAAATTTCAATATGCCATTTATAAATGCAATAGAAGTTGAGTAGAGAAAATAGAGATGCAGACTTCTAGAGCTTCATTTAATGGATCTACATGATCTACAAAGCTACACAATCAAAAACAAAACAAAACAAAACAGGTGATAAACCCCAAAATATTAAAGTAGAAAGGTACAAACCACCAATGCTATGTGACTGCTTGGTAGCAATAAGTATCTGGTAAGAAGAAACTTGAACTTGAGAACAATGAAATACTAAATAGCAAACAGGTACTTAAAGAACTCTCAGCTCTCACTGAAACAGCTAAAACCGGAAGTTTTCAGACTCCAAAGGTGGAGCTAGAGAGCTGGGGACCAAGGCAAAGTGTGGTAAATTTTGAAAGGGTTGGAATTTGAAGTTCTCTTTTAGGACAAGCCCTACAATGAGTAGAAACTACAACCTAGAGAATTCAAATTGAGCAAGATAGGGACCAAAGATAAAACTAAGGGAGGGGAACAGGCCAATAATTTTCAGAGTATGAGGCCATATTCTTGAATACTTCATGGTAACAACATGAAGCTAAAGGGATCACTGAAATTAAAAAGTTATCCCAACTTATCTGTTCCTCCTAAAAATTCAGAAAAACTAATTTCACACACAAAAAAATCAACAGTAAAAGATTGTGGTTGAATTCCATAGAAAGTTATTATAAGAAAAAATGGTAAAGCACAGAATAACATCCCTACAGTTAATGGAAGAAAAGACATGCCCATAAAATAGATAAAAGTTACATAGCCTAATATTTCAAAATAAGTCAAAGGAAATTTTTTTAAAGATAGAAGATATAAAAGAACAGCATCCAAATTAGAAAAATCTAAAAAATTATCATTTTTCTTCAATCCATTAGAGAGCTGAGGTTAGATAACAATGAAGTAGACTGAATTCCAAAAAGGAACAAGCTTTTCCAAAAAGAAAGGGAACACACGACTGTCTTACCTTTAGAAGAGCACAGGAAAAAGAGATAGTCACTATAAAAGCCTATAAAAAGAAAATCTACAAATTTAACAAAATTTGTAGATTTAAATTTAACAAAAACCCTATGAATAAAAAGTTACCTAAAAATGTGAATAGTGAACTGAGGTCATTAGGCTAGTGCATCAGTTTAAAATATCTGGGGTAGTGGTAGGGACAGACACAGGTGAGTGTGACATTCACATGCTATTTGTTTTCCATAGGCCTCTACCAAGTGTTCTAGAAGATTAGTGCAGGCCTGATAGAAGTGATCAGCTGCTTTTGGGAAACAGGCATAAAGCAATACCTGCTTCCTAGGCAAAGTAGAAGCATCAGAGGGAGGGACAGCTAACCTTATTACCCCAAGGACACAGGCAAAAGACACTTTGAGGGTAGAAGGAAAAAACCCTTGGGGCAGGGTCAAAAAAACGTGTTTGGCACAGGATCCCACACCAATACTTAGCAGATGTCTGCTACCACTAAAGGAAGACCAGAACACTGTTCAACACCAAGTACCCAGACAGAGTTTGGGTACAGAGACAGAAACTCTCTAGGTTAAACAAATATATTTCTTTATCAAATAAATTGCAAGAATAAGAAGTTGAAAGGGAAAAAAACCCTATGAATAAAAAGTTACCTAAAAACCATATTTTTTAAAAAAAAGTAAATGTATTTGAATCCTGACGCAAACTATAATATAGGTGACTTTTTGAAAGTAATAACATTTAAGATAATTAGAAATTTGAACATAACAGGAATTTCATAATATTAAGACATCATTATTAAGGGAAAGGGGGTATGGAAATTAAAGTCCAGGGTCCATTACAAAAGAGGATTCTGATATGAGACACGACACATAATGAGCTAGGGCCACACCCTCAAGGTTAGGGTAATCCATAGGTGGAACTGGCTTCACCTAAACTAACAGTTTGAGTTCAAATTCACTAGGAAGTCCATGGAATCTCAAGCTTTAAACTTGGTTTTCTGAACTGAAAGTAGCCACAGTTGCCTGACATAGCCAATGTAAAGCTTCCCTGGGAGAAGATATATTCATCATATACCTAAAATTATCTCTAAATATGATTTTTAAACACAGTATCCAGCTCACAAAGATAACCCAAGAACACAAGGAAATTAAACTCCATGAGTGAGAAACAGCAGACTGTAGAAATAGAGACTCGATGATTTAGATGTTGAAATGATCAAATGCAGAGACTAAATTAACAATGGGTTGAGTGCAGTGACTCACGTCTGTAATCCTAGCACTTTGGGAGGCTGAGGTGAGAGAATCGCTTGAACTCTGGAGTTCAAGACCAGCCTGGGCAATATAGTGAGACCTTGTCTCTACAAAAAAATAGAAAATGAGCTGGGTGTGTTAGCGTGCACCTGTAGTCCCAGCTACTTGGGAGGTTGAGGTAAAAAGATCACTTGAGCCCAGGAGGGTGAGGCTATAATGAGCCAAAATCATACCACTGCACTCCAGCCTGGGCGACAGAGTGAGACCTTGTCAAAAACAGCAACAACAACAAAAAAACTCACACACACAAAAAACAAAACTATGCTAAATATGTTTGAAGAAATAAAAGAGGAGCTTGATGATATCTTCAGTGAACAAGAAAGTAACATTTAAAATGATAAAAATACAACAACAAACTAAAAAGAAATGATGAATTTAACGGCAGACTGGACACTGGTGAATAATATGTGAATTAGAAGATGAATCAGAAGAATTTACTCAAAATGCAGACTGGGGAGAGGAAAATACAGATGAAAGGGTAAGAAATATGAATTATATAGAAGGAAGATCTGATGTATATGCAGTTAGTGTACCAGAAAGAAAGGAGAAAGAAAATGGTGAAGAGCCAATATTTGAAAAGATAACAGTTGAACATTTTCTAGAAATAATGAGAGTCACAAATCCAAAGATTTGAAGTGCAATAGAAAGTAAAGGGAAAGAAAAGAAAAACGAAGTATACACATCATAGTGAAGATTGCAAAACTATGGCCAAAGCAGTCACAGAAAGCAGACTTGTTTCCTTCAGAGGAGTAGCCTTTAGATAGTCAACTGATTATACAACAGAAACAATGGAAGCCAGAAGAAAATGAAATGATATCCTTAACCTACTGAAAGAAAATAACTACCAATACAGAATCCTATACCCCAAAATAATTTTAGAATAAAAGCAAAATAAAGACACTTTCAAATAAATGAAGAGTTTGCTACCTGTAGACTAATTAAAGAATGTACTTCAGCTAGAAAGAAAATAATCCTAGAGGAAGGATCTGATACAAAAAGACACGAAAAAATTTTAAACATTAAAACTGTATGAGCCAGCACGGTGGCTCACGCCTATAATCCCAGCACTTTGAGAGGCTGAGGTGAGAGGATTGCCTGAGCTCACGGGTTCGAGACCAGCCTGGACAACTTGGCAAGACCTCACCTCTACAGTAAATAAAAAAATTAGCCAGGCATGATGGCTCATGCCTGTAGTTCCAGCTACTTAGAAGGCTGAAGCGGAAGGATCGCCAGAGCCCAGCAGGTGGAGGCTATGGTGGTCGTGAGCATGCCACTGCCCTCCAGCCTAGGCAA
>CAUYQG010050665.1:0-31776 GCA_963574415.1 Tarsius wallacei | reverse complement strand
AATGGTACAGTTAAAATAAGTGCATTTCACTCTAAATTTTACTCAAAAGGATAAAAAGGATCCATAAAAAATACTGACCATTGGTCAATGGCATGCATGTTTGGAGTGTCTAGGAGTAAATTATAGTGATATCTGCAACTTACTTTGAAATGCTTTAGAATAAGATGAACTTCTGTATGGATGGAGGGATGGATACATGAACAGATACATAACAGAGCAAGAGTAAAATTTTATTGCAGAATCTAGGTGGTAGACATATGGGTATTCACTGTATAATATCTTACAACTTTTCTAAGTATTTGAAATGTGTAATGATAAAATAATGGAAAAAGTAACAAATCAACTCAAGTTTAAAGTTGATAAATATTAAAAATTAAAAATAATGTAGTGATAAAAGTGAAAGTTAGGAATTCAAAAAGGAAAAAGGGAGAAACATTCAAGCACCATCATTTGGTGCTGTTCCATATTCTGTATTTGTGAGGTGAGAATCATCCCTATTTTACAGACTGTTTAATTAAAATTTAAATTAAATTTTAAATTTTAAATGCATAAGGTCAGTATGAAAGCCCATCCAAGAGCTGATTCCAACCTGTCCAAATTCTGAATCCTCTTGACCCATATGTCTTACAAGGGGCTGCCTAGTACCAAACATCTTCCCTAAGGCAGAGAAGTTGTTTCTCCATTCTGGCAAGGACCAGCTCTTATGGTTAGAAAGCTCCTCCCTACAACATGAACTCTAGAATCTGTCTCCCTCTTTTCCCTCCTAGGTTTGATTACTTGGGGTCATACAGAATCTAATCCCCACATGATTAGCTTTCATATCAAGTGACAGTATTTGAAATTTGAATAAGGAGGACTTTTTTCTAGTTAGTATTTTATAACACTCTCATCTACAAAACCATCACTAAGTGCAAAATGGGAATAATGCCTTATGGAATTGGGATGAAAATGAGAAAATATGTGAAGAATATAGCACTGTAATCAGGAGCAGAGACTGAAAAATCTTTTTTTTTTTTTTCCTAGCCTTTGACTTTCTTTGGAAATTGCAACATGCCACTCATGATAAAAATAATACTTCTTTTTTAAGACTCTTGGGTCCTTTCCTTGAGGAGCTCATGTTAAATGTGAAGAGACATATATTCTTTCTTGTACTATTTTATTTTATCTAAATCGAATTTTGTTTCATTTATTTTCCATTTTGCCTTGCTTTGGAATAACTTCTAGGAATTTTATGTACAATTAGATATACAACTAGGACCACTTCTATAGCACTTTTCTGTTTCACAAATTACTACAGGTAGCCAACCTGTGCAAGTAACATGTTAATGAACTTTTAAGTCTATTTTCATTTTGACTCTCAGAAGATACTTCTCAAAAGGAACATTTTTAAAAGCTCTTATGTTACAAGGTAATGGACTGGTGATGATAACCTTTAATTCTATTTTGACTTTGCATATACCTATGTGCCCTAAAGCTGTATATTTCTTACTTGACTATATATTCATGGCTTCCCTGAAAGACTCCTAAAGTCACAAATCTTGCGGTTTCAAGTAATTTTGTACTATAGCATAAAAATTAACCAGTTATTCTACCATGAAAACTTTGCCTTATTTAAGGAAACATACAGTTCAAACATGAAGTTATTTTCACAACCTAATGGAACCTGAATAACACTGTTTCTTCCTCTTGATAGGTTGTTAGTGTTGGAAGTGATCCTAGAAATGATTATTTTATAGGTGCAGAAAAGGATATTCAGACAGCTGAAATGATTAGTCCATAACAGAGCCTGAACCAGACACTAGGTCTTCCAAGTCCTGGTCTAGTGTTCTTTCCATTTTACACTTATGCCAAACCAAATATTAAAAAAGTGATTATGTCCGTCCATTACTTCAACTTCACAAAATTTCAGTCTGGCTACCCATGATGTCACTTCCTTTGTGAATGGGTTTATTTTTTTTCCCCTTGATCTCGCTATCTTCACCTGACTTCAATATAACATCTTAGAGCTCACACTATATTTATGCCAATTTTCCCCACGCCTATTTCTGTTCCTCAAGGATACCAATATAGTCACCAAGATGCCTTGACCCTCATTTTCACAAGATTTATTTCAAGTAATCAACTGCCAATCATTACAAAAATAGAAATTAAGATATTTATTTTAAAACACAAAGCACACATGGCAGTGTTGTGTGTCTTCCTTACTAAAAGGGCCAAATAAACATTTTTAAACGCTATGCATCACATGCAGATGCTTTCTAGAGAAAGAGCCCAACGACAACCTTGCCATATAGGAAGAGAGAGCTATTGTGGACGGTAGTGGAAGGCCAAGAATAAGGTTTGGGATCCCACCTAAAACAAACATGGAGGTGGAAAGGCACAAGGAGCTTCCTGGACCCACCAGTCAGTGCCAGGCTGCAAGCGCTCGGCTATTTGGTGTCGGTTTAGGAGAACGAGGGGCACCTGGGACGCATGTACCCCTGGACAATGATAGGGCAGGCGGGGCACCCGGAATCGCGCTCAGGGAACACTCAACAAGTCTGGAAGGCCAAGAGATGGATGAATGACTGCCAAGAGGCTCCCGTTGGCCTCTGGATGACCACTACCCCTTTCCAGGATTTACTGCCGCCCGCACTCGCTGGCTCGTGGACAGCCATTTGCTCCCCTACCTGCCCCGACGTTCGCCCGGGACCCTGAGATCTACCCACGACCCTGCCCGGAGCCGAAGCCTGCACCCAGGCCCGCTTCCCGGCGGCGTGGCTTCCCCGGTCCCCACCGGTTTTTCAGGAGGAAGGCAGCGTCGGGCCTGCGGGGGTCGGACCCGCCTTCGAAAGTGGGCGGCAGGATGGCCGCCCTGGCGGGTGCGTGCGCGACCAGGGACCCCCGCTTCTGGCCCTGGCCCCGGCCCAGTCTCCGCGCGGAGCCCCTCGCGGGCCGCGGGCCGGGGGCCGGGGGCCGGGGGCCGAGGTGATGGGGAAGGGGGCGGGCGCGCCATCATGAAGGGGAAAATGGTGGGCGGGCGGGCCCGCGCGGCCGCGGTACTCACCCGGGCCGGCCAGTGCGGGTAGCCCTTCATCTTGGCGAAGACCAGGTCGCCAGCTTTGTACTCGCGGGGCCGCGGACGCGCCATCCCGGCCGCTCCCCTTCCTGGTCGTCCTTGGTCGCCGCGAAGACGCCGGGAGGCCGCCCCCCCGCGGGCCGACGGACTGCGCCGCGCTCCCCGCGGGCCTGGAGCCGGGCGGACGAGCGGCCGCTCCGACGAGGGGAAGCGGCGAGGCGGCGGCTGAGCCGAGGGGTGGGCGGGGGGCGCAGCAGGCCCCGCAAATCACGGCCCGGCAGCGGGGGAGGGGAGCCCCCGGCCGCTCGGCGCTCGCCTGCGACCGGCCGCGCCGAGGTCCCCGCCGCCGCCGCGCGCTGCTCACAGGCGCCGCGTCTCCTTCCTCATGCCGCCGCCGCCGGCCTCCCTCCCGGGCTCCCGGGCGCTGCGCGAGCGCCGGGCCTCGCGTCTGCTCCGAATTCCTCCTCGGGCAGCGACCGCAAACACGATCTTATTATTGTTCTCGCGCGCGCTCAGCATCGCCCCCGCCCCGCTTCCCGCTCCCCTCCCCTCCCGCGCCGGCCGGTTAATTCCTAGGTACACGGCCGGCTTTCGCGGAGAAACCGAGCGCGCCAGCCCGGCAGCTCGGCGGGCGGGCGGTGGGTGCGTCCTCCCCCAGCACCGAAGCCCGGGCCGGGCGGGCGGGAGCGCCTACTCCGGGGGACGCCCGCCGCCCGCTGTCTTTTGTTCTTGGCCCGGAGCTGCCTGTCGCAGCGCAGCCAATCACCACCTGGCCGCCCCCTTCCCCGCCTGTCCGCGCCACCCTAGGGGTGCTCCCACGCGGGCCCCCAAGTCCCACGTCCACCTCCCGCTGCCTCGACCCCCGCCCGGCTACCCTGCGCGGGCGCTCTCTGGTGAGTGGGGGACAAAGGCACTCCAGGCCTGGGGGACGGCTGCGGGAGGGGACCCGCTGCCGTGGTCACCAGGCTGCTGGAAAGAGCACCGCTCCGGAGTCAGCGACCTTGTTGGGTGCTTGCCACAGGTCTGCCTTCAATAATGCCATGTGACCCACCTAGGGCAAGCTATTTAACTGAAGTCATGGCAGGGGTTCTCATTTGCTGGGTGGCTCAGTCGGGATTCGAACATGGATCCACATGCGTCCTAAGCCCATAAGCGGTTATGCTGCTCTCCATGTAGGTTTCGTAGGCCTGCCGCTTTTGGGAAAAGGACTTACTCTGGCTGGTCACTTGTTTCCAAGCCTGGCAACCTTTTGAAATTGGCATCCGATTCTGTTGATTATGTATGTAAACATTTCATTAGGTCTAGAACAACATGTGCACTTACCACTAATTTACTCTGAACTCCTTAGCTGGCTGCCTTCAAAGACATTTTGAGAGTGAGAATCTTCTTAACACTCTCCTTTGTGAGGAGTAAATAAAATAATTTAAGGAGTCATTTTGGGTCTGCCCAGTGAATGAATACTGCTTTCATCATCCTGAAGCCCATCTTCTTTGGTGGAGTGCAAGCTGACTTTCTTTGGCCTTCACACCTAGTCACAAGGACCGTTCTCATCTGTGTCTGTACACTCTTCTAGGTTTCCCTGCCCTCTCTCCCTTATATATAAGCTATAGTTTTCTCCAGCATCTGCCTTCCTCACTTGCCCTTTAGAATGGTGTGTGTGTTTAACCCTTGCTCTTGTTTCTTGGGTTTGGGCTTCCAATAATGGGACTGTAAAGTCTTTAGATGTCCTGTGATTGTTTACTTTGCTAATAGTGTTTTGGCAGTACTTTACGAGTTGCATCTCATGATTTTCCTTTTTTTTTGTTTTTGGTATTTACCCTTACCTGTCCAGGTTCACTTTTCCTCCTTTCTCACCGTGAAAGACTAGTCTAGGTCCTTTTGCATCAGTTGTAATAATCCACCAAAGTCTCACACTTCTAAAACCTGTCGTGTGCAGCTGTCATCATGTCACACACTGCTTATGAACCCGTAGGATGATTTCTGTATCCTCTTATGTCAAACTCAAATCCCTCTGATTAGCTGCCAAAGCCCTGGCTATTGGCTGCTTGCCCTTACAGTCCAAGCTCCCTATGGGGACAGAGTGGATAAGGAGAGAAACCAAAGGGGAAAGGTAGCCAATTGGAAGCCAATTGGGAGGACATTAAGCAGGGAGGGACATGATTGTAGGTCGAGTTTAGACAGATTACTCTGGTGACCAGTGTAGAGGTAGATTTGAGGGTGAGAGGCTGGAGGCAGGGCCTCACTTGATAGGCTCTTAGCAGGAGAGAGAAGACTAGGGCTGAGATAGGGCTTGCTGACTCACTGGGGAGCAGGTGAGTAGGAAGAAGGAGTAAAAAATGATTCCTTGGTTTCTGACTTAAGCAATAGGATGATTCATCTTGACACTCACCAAGGTGTAGAAATCCATGAAGAACAGGCAAGTTTGGAGGTAAGATCATGACTGGTTTTGGATGTGTTGAGATTTCCATGGGGCATCCTGAGAGATGTTTAGTAGGCAGCTGAATATACAGCTTAAAGAAAGTGGTCAAGGCAGATTGATGGAGTTTGGTTATTTTGAGAAAGTAGAAATTTCTTCCAGTCTAGGCTTTGGTTTCAGATTTTCAATTGAGCCTAGTCTGATTATTCAGCACAAGTCATTTAACTGACTCTCATGCTCTAACCAAGTCATACTTAATAATACACCCACATGGGCTCCTTCTGGCTGGTCACCAGGAATCTCCTACTGTGCCTGGCTAAGAGCCCATCTGTCTCTGCAGCCAGATTGGACACAGACCACCTTGTCAACACATTGCCACTAGGATGAACCATTGTACTGTGACTTTCACGGCAGACAGGGCTTTCAGACTGGTTCCTCCACTTTATGCAAAGACTGTGCTGTGGCTATTCCAGAACAATGCTGTATTCAAATATTTAACAGATAATATGTAACCCTTTAGAGATATCACTAGGTCCATTAAAAGAGTTTAACTGTGTTTTATTTTAGTCAGTGTGGCTCCAGGAGCTGGTCTATTTGCTATATCAAAATAGAACACATTAATTTTACTTCTGAAACTTGGGAGGACATCTATTCACAAATGGTAATAATATCATCTTTCTTTGATCACTTTTGATTTCAGCATCCTCAAATCCCTGTGGGCTAATACTTCTGTCTGCCCTTGGCTCCTTGATCTATTTTTGTCATCCTCTTCTCCTTTATACACATCTGCATGTTTTGTTGACCCAATCTTGTTTTCACCTTCTCCTTTCATATCTTGACTCAGTTTCCTAATAAAACTCTAACAGTTCCCTCAAATCTTATCCCAGAATCACCCATTCCCTGATGCTTCAATTGCCTAAAATCTATTCCTGCATCCAAAGTTATGTGTGAGATGATAAATATAAAGCTCTTAGAACAATGAGTGCCTGGCACATAGTAAGTACTCATTATATGTTAGTTGATATTGTTATCATTGTTGTTCACATGGTGTGGTGCAAAAATTATGGAAAGGGAGTCAGGAAAAGTTGGTGTGAATCACACACACACACACACACACACACACACACACACACACACACACACGATCAGCATGTCAAAAGAGATCTCCCTGAACCTTGTATCAGAGGCCATCTCCACTACTTATGTCACTAGAAGTATCTCTTGGAGGAACCGGTTTACAGTCCTTGAAATAGAAAGGGCTATAGGGTAGTGATACCCTTTTGAGAATCAAATAAAAGAACTATAATATACTTCTTGTGGTATATTTGTTGAGTACTGCTCCCACCTTGGTGAGCATCAGGGGCAGTTCTAGGTTGGCAAGAGACAATATAAAGTCAACATGGGCCATAATGGGAGAGGTCAAAGTTTGAGGTCAGCCAGCATTGCCAGAATGGAGATGGGTTACAGCAACAACTGTACTCAGGCCACCAAATAGAGAAGCAGATCACATCTCAGTAATAACCCCAGAAACATGTTAATGGCCTTGGAAGACACTGCTTGAACCACCTGAGATCTTGTCTGGGAAAGAAAGAGAGGATTGCTTCAGGTCCTAGGAATTCTTCCAAGACTGAGCCCAAGGGCTGTTTCCACTGAGATTGTTTTCATTCTCACCCCATTACTGCCCTACTGTAGAGTGTAGAACAAGCTGAATACTTTTACTGAGTTACTAGCTATTTGGGGAGATGGGGTTCTAGATGCAGAGGATGTTAAAGACCAGAAGAATTTGCAAATTTGTCTATCATTTTTGCTAGTATTGTTTCAATATTAGTGTGTATGCTGCTGAAGGGAGCATCAGATCAAGAGTTAACACTTATTCCTTCATTTATTGAATAAATATTTGTTGTGCACTATCATTGTTCTAGATCTAGGACCCATGGAGAACAAGGAGAATGACAAAGAAATTAAAACCATGCCAGATGGAGTAGTATTGTAGGATTCCTAGGAAGATAGGGTATCTAACCATCTGAAAGGGTATTATGTAGAAAAAAGGATATGGAAGAAATGATGCTTTGGATAGTTATAGGACTGGACATGAAGAGGCCTAGCAGCTTTTATTTTTACCCTCTTGAAGTTTTGACCTACCATGTAAAGAATCATAAATAGAGAGGGAATGGTGCAGACATGTGAGTGAAGCCATCTTGGACCCTCCAACCCCAGTTAAGCTACCCTAGCCAACACACAGGGCACAGAGGCAAGCTATCTCCACTGAGCCTTACCCAAATTACAGAATCATGAACAAGTAAATAGTGGCAGTTGTTTTAAGCCACAAAATTTTGGGTGGGGTTATTATGTAGAAACAAATAACTGGAGCAGGTTTTATTAGATTAGATACACCTGAAAAGAGCTAGTGACCTGGAAGAGAGATCAAAAGGAAAATGATTCAGACCAAAGCCCAGAGAGAAAAAAAGGAAGAAAAAACCCAGAAAAGATCATGATATACTCACACCAGCTTTCTATTAGCAAGTATTTGTAAGGTATTCTTTTTTCTATCTATGAGAGATGATGAAAAGTCTAATATGAAGTCCCAAATGATGATAAAAGGGAGAGAATGGGGAAAAAGTAGTATATGAAGCAATGATGGTTACAGATTGTACAAAACTGATAAAAGATATTGCTACATGTTGAATGTTTGTGTTCCCTCCTCCCAATTCATATGTCGAAATCCTCAGTGTGATGGTATTTGGAGATGGGCCTTTGGGAAGTAATTAGGTCAGAAAGGTAGATTCCTCACGATGGGATTAGTGCCCTTATTAGAAGAGATACAAAAGAGCTTGCTTCCTTTCTCTATCTCCACCATATGTGGATACAGTGAGAAGATGGCCATCTGTAAATCAAGAAATGTGCTCTCACCAGATGCCAGATATGCTGGTGCATTGATTGGACTTTCCAGCCTCCAGAACTGTAAGAAATAAGTATCTGTTGTGTAAGCTACTCAGTCTATAATATTTTTGTTATAGCAGCCCAAACTAACTGAAATAGATGTCAAACTATGGATTTAAAAGCATTTTGAACATCAATCATGATAAATACCAAAAATAAACACTCCCAAGAACATAAGAGTAAAATTGTTGAAATCCATATATAAATAGAATATATAAAAAGAAGAGAAAGGCAAAAACATTATCTTCAAAGGTGCGGCAAAAAGAGAGCTGATTTATCAACAGAAAGAAAATATCTAGCAACGTAAAATTCTAAATCAAGCAAACTGTAATTCAAATAAAAAAGACAATTTTTAGGCAAATATAAACCCAGAGAACTCATTAGCGGCAGACTTGCACTAAATGAGATACTAAAGGGAGCTAGTCAGGCGGAAAGAAAATAATCCCAGATGTAAACAATGAGATTCAGGAAGAAATGAAGAATGATAGAAAAATAAATATTTGAGTAAATCTGCATAAAAATTGGCTGAATAAAATTGAGTAATGATTACTTACTTAGGTTATATATACGGAGAATAAAAAATTCACAAAAAGTGAGATTGAAATAAATAGAATAAAAAGGTCTCAGATCTCAGGATAATATAGAAAATAGCAAAAGTACTTATATTTTAATAAGTTAAAGATAGATGTTGTGATCTCTAGGATAACCAGTAAAAGAATAATAAAAGAATTCTCAACTAATGGGGGGATAACAAAACAACAAAATAATATATAATCCAAAATGGCAGTAAAGAGAAATAAAGAACATAGAATAATGAATTAAATATGAAATAAGCACATGGCAGAGTTAAACCCAAATATCAGCAACCACATTAAAGGTAAAAGGAACATATAGTCCAATTATAATTAAAAGATTGCCAGACCAATTAAAAAGACATCTTTATACTGCTTACAAGAGACATATCTTGAGTAAAGGTATTGAAAGATTGACTTCAAAACAATAGATAAAGAAAAAACATATTTGCAAATAACAGTAACAAAATAGTTTATAAAGTACAAAGCATTACTCTAAATCTGGGGTTCTTGACCAGGAGCAATTTTGCCCTTCAGTGAACATTTGGTGATGTCTAGAGATATTTTTGATTGTTTTGACTGGGGGTGAGGCTGTTACTACCATCTAGTACAGCGGTCCCTAACCTTTTTGGCATCAAGCACCAAGTTTTCCATGGCACATTACGTTTATTATGCACTTTTTCTCTACTGTTATTACCTTGTAATATATAATGAAATAATTATTCAACTCACCATTAAAAAAAGAGGCACGGATGGAAGTGGTAAATAAAATAACGAATGGGCCACACACAGACTAAAATAAATGTTGGATTCTGACTTATAGCTTGCCACCAGATGCAACTGTACAATTGAAGTACATCAACTTGCTTGCCACTCACTGATAAGGTTTTCATATGAATCTGCAAGCAATTGATTTATTATGGTCTCTGTGCAGGTAAATCTCACTACTAATGTTAATCTCTGTTTGCAGCTGCTCCCCAGTGCTAGCATTACCGCCTCAGCTCCATCTCAGAACATCGGGCATTAGATTCTCATAAGGAGCTCGCAACCTAGCTCCCTTGCATGCACAGTTCACAATAGGGTTTGCACTCTTATGAGATTCGGATGCTGCCACTAATTTGACAGGAGGTGGACCTCAGGCAGTAAAGCAAGTGATGAGGAGCAGCTATAAGTACAGATGAAACTTCGCTGACTCACCTACCACTCACCTTCTGTTGTGTGACCCAGTTTCTAACAGGTCACGGACCAGTACTGGTTCATGGCCTGAGGGTTGGGGACCCCTGATCTAGTGGGTAGAGGACAGGGACACTGCTAAACATCCTATGGTTCACAGCACAGCACCTCCCACCCAACAAAGAATTATCCTGCCCAAAATGTCAATACAGTAGTGCACAGTTGAGAAATACTGCTATAAAGAAACATTACATAAAAATAAAGGGTCAATTCACCAAAAAAAAAAAAAAAAAGCGCTTAATTTGTATATACTAATGACATGAGCTCAAAATATACAGAGCTAAAAATTGACAGAACTACAAGGAGAATAGAAAAATTTACAATTATGGTGGGAGACTTCAATACATTTATGTTAGGAACTGATGGAAAAAGTGGACAAAAAAATCAGTAAGAATATAGATGACTCAGATAACAAAAGTAATACACATACTTTTATTGCTATATTTAGAACACAGTACTAAACATCTATAGAATACACATTATTTTCAAACATACTTGGAACACTCGCCAAAATTGACCACATTCTGGGCCACACAGTAAGTCCCAACAGCTTCCAAAGGATTAAAGTTAGGCATGATGTATTCTCTGACCACAGTGGATTTAAACAATAAATCAACAACAAAAAGAAAACTAGGAAATTCCAAATATTTGGAAAAGTAAGCAATATTTTTATTGTCTAATTTTAAATAACATATGAGTCAAGGAATAACTCACAGTGGAAATTAAAATATATTTTGAATTGAATAATATTGGGAGCAGAATGTATCTAAACTTGTGGAATGACACTAAAGCAGTTTAGAGAGCCTTAAATACATATATTAGAAAAGAAGGGATGAAAAGCAGTGATCTATGCATTCATCTCAAGAAGTATTTTATGGGAATGAAGATGGGCAAACTACAGTCAAATGCAGTAACATGCATTTGTTGAACAAAAGAAGTCAGGCATGTGAAATAAATCCTGTACGATTCCATTTACAAAATGTTCACAATTTATCTATGGCATTCGATGTCAGGATGGTGGTTACCTTTAGGAAGGAAGATGGAGATAATTGGGAATGGGCACAGGGTACTTTTGAATACTGATAATGTTCTATTTCTCCACCTGGGAAGAATTTACACAGATATGTTCACTTTATTTAATCAAACTATACACAAGATCTTCTTCACTTCTTTATAATTGTTATACGTGAATAAAGTTTGTTTCAAAATAAAAATATATGTAGAGGTTTTGGACCATAGCTTACAAATTCTGAAATCAATGCCATTTAAGTGCTTTAATGTCGAATGTTTCTTTCCTTGAATAAACCTCTAAAAGATGAAGGGGACTTCTGGCTTTCAAAGTGACTTCAAGAAAGGGAGATAATTTTTAGAAGATATAGAGAGACTTGTCAAGGTCTTAAAAGGCCCTTATCAATAAAAATTGAACTTCTCAAGAGGAGACGCTGTTTTATTCATTCACATGCGCCCAGTACCTATCACAAGACCTGACCCACCGACAGGCGAAGAATGCCAAATAGTTTTCAATAACTGTGCCAACTCCAAACTATTAGTAATGGCTACCTGGAATACTGTATAGAAGAATGCATTCTGAAACTGCATCCAGGATCAGTGGGAACAATTCTGTGATCAGTTGGCAATGTCTGCCATGAGTACCAAAGACAAAATGGTGGCATATGCAGCACATACTAGCCATCTGGGACCTAAAGATTTCACAACCATAAGATCTTGACTGATGCTGCAGAGCACTGAATTAAGAGCATTGTTTGCACAGGAACTCTATAGAACCAGAAGGATTTTAAGCTAATAATGGATGATATTACAGAAAAGTCGGTGAATCAACCTGTTAATTACTGTGGAGGAAATCAGGTTTGGTGGAAAGAAAAATAATAGTAAAGGATGTTGGAAGTAAGTCAATGTGAAATAGAAAGAAAGTCAGAAACAATACATTGACCTCCAATGCCTACAATATCAACTTTTCCCAAACAAAAGTTCCATGGAAAGCTGCTCTTCAGGACATTAATAAGCAGGCCTGCTCCTGACATGTCAAGACCCAGGTCAAGAGTGAAAATTGAAGCTGCATATCTTATAAAATATTTAAAAGTTATAAATCAAGTGAACATACTGTTAGATAAAATGTATTCTACCTACCTACTTTGACAAACATACCTACAAAATGGTAAAATTGAAAAATTTGTAAGGAACTGTGGTCTTTATGTAATAGAAATATGGCAAAAATCAAAGATGATGAATTTAATTATTACTGTGCATGTCTGACTGTTCTGTTGATGGTCCAGTGACGTTTGGGTAATAAAATAAAGGCATACATGATTATTCAATTATTTTGTATTTATTTGATAACATTTACTTCCTTGTCTACATTTCATCAAAATCAAGATTTATATCATATGCATTTTGTTGACAATAATGTCAGATTAGATATAACTAATGTCTGTAATACATTACTGTAGCTCTTGAATGGTTTTAAAAAATTATTTCCATTTGGAGAAATGTTGCTCTGCTGGGCAGTGACAACTGTAATTGCCACAATATTCTCAAAGTAATATCTAGATTTGGACACAAACCAGGAATTTTAAATATCATGCATAAAATTACAATGGGGTTGCATATATAAATGATAATTATCAGAATATATTATAAAAGTATTTTAATTTTATCATATATTATTAATACTTATAACATGATTTTTGTTACCATCTCCTAAAGGAATATATGGATCCAAATATTATTATTATTATTATTATTTTTTTGAATTGGAGTCTCATTCTGTCGCCCCGACTGGAGTGCAGTGGCCGCTCCCGGCTACCACAGCCTCGACCTGCTGGGCTCTGGTGATGCTTCCGACTCAGCCTTCCAAGTAGCTGGAACTACAGGTGTGCACTACCACACCTGGCTAACTACTGCTTTTTGGGAAGTGACTTTGATTCTGTCCCCAGTTATCTTCCACCCCATCTCCTTGTGTCTTCCTCCCACCACCTGAGTTGTACTGGCACCATCTCCACACGCCCAGGCCACCTGCGAGAGCCCTGACTGGTCTTCACTTTCCAGTCATGCCCCTCCCCATCTGTTCTTTGAAATGCTGCTGGAAGGATACTTTAAAAATGGAAATAGGGGCCATTGCTAGGCCATTGCCATGGCCATTGTCTTATTAGACTCTGGTGTGGCCATGTGTTCTTTGAGCTGTGATCGTAGCCATGTTTCCTAGCTTTGGTCCCCTCCCTTCCCTTGGGGAGGTGAATCTTCTCTTTCTCTCTCTCTCTCTCTCCAATTTACTTTCTAAATAAACTACTTCTTTTAATCTAAAAAAAGAAAAAGAAAAAAATGGAAATAGGATCAGGTCACCTCACCACCTCCCCGCTCAGGAATAAAATCCAGACGAGTTCCTGAGCCTATAGGTCCCGCCTACAGCCCCCTCATCCTAGCCCATCTCAGCCCCATGCACCACACTTAGGTCACCCTGGCCCCCTTTCACTTCCCCAAACTGTCAGAGCTCTTCTCACTTCAAGGCTTTGATATATGCTGTTCCCCTGGGCCTGAATGTTCTTCCTCCACGCTGCATGCCTGGATTCTTTCAGTCTTCAGTCTCAGCTATGAATCACCTCTTTGGAGAAACCGTCCCTGATGGTCTGCAGGGAGCAGCCTACACCCCCAGGTCATTTCCTTAATGTCCTTTAGCATCCATTAACATTATGCATTTAGTTATTTCTCGTTACTCATTAAAAGTCTCTGCCAGCCGGGCTCGGTGGCTCAGCCTGTAATCTCTTGCTTGGGGAAGCTGAGGTGAGTGGATTGCCTGAGCCCGCGGGTTCGAGACCCGCCTGGGCAACTTGGTGAGACCTCATCTCTACAATAAATAAATAAATAAATAGCCAGGCGTGGTCGCGCGCGCCTGTAGTTCCAGCTACTTGGAAGGCTGAGGCGGGAGGATCGCGTGAGCCCAGCAAGCCGAGGCTGCGGTGACCAGGAGTGGCCACTGCACTCCAGCCTGGGCGACAGAGTGAGACTCCAACTTAAAACAAATAAAAAAATAAAAAGTCTCTGTCCTGCTAGACTCTAAATGTCGTGAGATCAAAGATTATGTCTATTTTGTTCACCATTATTTACCCAATATGAATCACAGCACCTGGTATGCAGTAAGCACTCAGTGACTATTGAATGAAACCGGCACAGTGGCTCACACCTGTAATTCCAGCACTTTGGGAGGGGGAGGCAAGAGGATCGCCTGAGTCCAAGGATTCAAGACCTGTCTGGGCAACATGGTAAGACCTTGCCTCTACAATGAAATTAAAAAAAAAATTAGCCGTGCATGGTGGCGTGTACCTGTAGTCCCAGATACTTGGAAGGCAGGGGCAGAAGAATCTCCTGGGCCCAGCAGGTCAAGACTGCAGTAGTAGTGATTGTGCTGCTGCACCCCAGCCTGGGTGACAGAGTGACTCTGACTAAAACAAATAGAGTAAGGCATTGGTATGGACCCATGGTAAACCACCCTAGCTTTGGCTAAGGCTGCTGCATCTCCTGCTGTATATCTTCATGTCCTTCTGCCCTGTGAGTCTGGAAAGAAACCAGGAGGGCCTGGGTGAAAGGGTAAGCAGGTTTTGCTGCAGGCATCAACTCAGTCAGGGTGGATGACGTCCTATCAGGGGCTCAAGAGAGTCTGACTACCTCCACCTTCCCTCTTGCATAGTTCCTGGATCCCTCCCACGACCTAGTTAATAACACATTCAGCAGGTAGACTGCATGGATGCAGTGTTCTGTGTTTAAAACAGCCACATGGTGGTGGACTGGGAGTCTGAAGACATGGGTCCCACTGTCACCATTAACTAGCTGGGTGACTTTGGGTGAGTTACTTTTGTCTCCTATCTACAAAGTCAGTGGTTCAGATGGTTAATGGGTTTTTAAACTTTTTTTCCCCCAGCAGCTCAACTCTTCAAATTATTCAAATGACCACTATGAAAACAGATGAAAGCCAAGTATTTCTGGTTGAAACGGGGATGCAGGGCTGGAGTGCTCCTCCCTCCAACTTCCCCTTTAAACCCCCAAGTTTGGTGGGATGGCCGGCTCTGAGACTTCAGCAGGCTGGCTGGCTGTGTTGCAGTTGCTGAGGCACATTGAAAGATCGGCAGGGGCCAGATGCGGTGGCTCACGCCTATAATCCAGCACTTTGGGAGGCCAAAGTGAGAGGACTGCCTGAGCCCATGGGTTCGAGACCAGCCTGGGTAACTTGGCGAGACCGCATCTCTACAATAAATTAAAAAATCAGCTGGGCACGGTGGCACATGACTGTAGTTCCAGCTACTTGGAAGGCTGAGGCTGAAGGATCGCCTGAATCCAGCAGGTCGAGGCTGCGGTGGTTGTGAGCGTGCCACTGCACTCCAGCCTGGGTAACAGAGTGATACTCCGACTCAAAAAAAAAAAAAAAAAAAGAAAGATCAGCAGGCGGCAGAGAGGACCTACTGAATCTGATATTCAGGCTTTTAGGCTTCAAAGTAACCAGCAACAGAAGCACAAGCCAGCCCTTTGTGCAAGGAGGAGGTTCCAGCCATTTTATTTTAATTTTTGTATTTTTTATTTTAAAGATGTGGGGTACAATTCAGGATTAGGTATACAAGTGGTCATTGTACAGGTAAAGTTTGGGCCTCCCTTTGTCTCCACTCTGCCGGGCTTGAGATCAGGTACACTTATTGATGTTGTGTGACCCTCCCCCAAACCTCTCCTGGCAGTTTCCTGCTACTGTCAATCCCTTTCTTATAGCATTATGGTAATTGTTCAGGGTCCACATATGAGTGAGAACATGTGGCACTCAATTCTTGTTTCTGTGATAGATCACCGAGTATTACAGACTCTAAATCCATCCAAGTTGCTGAGTCCATCATTTTGTCCTTCTTTATGGCTGTGTAATATTCCTTTGTGTATATGTACACATTTTTTAAATACAGTCCAGTTTCAATGGGCAGTATGGTTGGGTCCATGTTTTTGCTATTGTGAATAATGTTGCAGTAAAAAAGCATGCACAGGTATCTTTTGTAGAGTGATTTAAGTTCCTCCAGGTATATTCCCAGAAGGGGGATTGCTGGGTCGTATGGAAGATCAATATTTATTTATTTATTTATTTATTTATGTTGAGTTGGAGTCTCACTCTGTCGCCCAGGCTGGAGGACAGTGGCATGCTCCCAGCCACTGCAGCCTCGATCTGCTGGGCTTAGGTGATCCTTCTGCCTCAGCCTTCCAAGTAGCTGGAAATACAGGCACGTGCCACCATGCCAGGTTAATTTTTTGATTTATCATAGAGATGAGATATCGCCAAGTTGCCCTGGCTGGTCTCAAACCCATGGGGGCTCAGGCAATCCTTTCACCTCAGCCTCTCAAAGTGCTGGGATTATAGGCGTGAGCCACAGTGCCAGGCCCCCTACTCTCTTTTTTTTTTTTGAGTTGGAGTCTCACTCTGTCATCCAGACTGGAGTGCAGTGGCATGCTCCTGGCCACTGCAGCCTCAACTTGCTGGGCTTCGGTGATCCTTCTGCCTCAGCCTTCCAAGTAGCTGGAACTATAGGCACGCGCTACCATGCCCGGCTAATATTTTGATTTATTGGAGAGACGAGGTCTTGCCAAGTTGCCAAGGTGGGTCTTGAACTCGCGGGCTCAGGCAATCCACTTGCCTCGGCCTCCCAAAGTGCTGGGATTATAGGCTGTGCCATCGAGCCCGGCTCCTCCCCACCTCCCTTAATGATTTCTTTTGCTTTGCAGAAGCTTTTCAGTTTGATGAGGTCCCACTTGGCTATCTTACCTCTTATGGCATGGGCTTTTGGGGTTTTAATCAGGAACTGGTTGCCTATTCTTATTTCTATAAGGGTGTCTCCTACGTTTTCTAAGATTCTTAAAGTTTGAGGTTCACGTTTAGGTCTTTGGTATGGTGATAGGTAGGGGTCCTGTTTCATTCTTCTGCATGTGGTCAGCCAGTTTCCCCAGTACCATTTACTGAATAGGTTCTCCTCTCTCCAGTGGTTGTTGGTGGAGGCTTTCTTGAAGATGAGTTGGTTGAGAGATTGAGGTTTTGCTTCCAGAATCTCTATCCTGTTCCATTGGTCTGTAGGGTTCCAGTCATTTTAGAAAAGAAGTGAGGGCCCAGGAGGGAGCCCAGAAGACTCATCCTTCTCACATCTAGAAAGAGGAAACTGCCAGCCCTATATTTCCAGGTCAGGGATTCCAGGCCTGAAGAGACTGCCCACAATCTTGCAGGTACTTGGCTTCCAGGTTCAGTTAAATGCCATACCCTGGGGAGAACTCTGGTCCCCCACCCTGCCACCCAGGTAGCTCCCTGGTTTTGGCTCCAAGCAGGTGTGCTCCAGAGGCTGCAGCCTGGGCCATCTGGCAGCTCCAGGTGCTATGTGCACTGCCATGAAGACAGGCTGGGGTTGGTAGTGAGATGACAGTCTCCAAAAGCTCTGAAGATTCAGGGGAGAGACAGGCACCTTGGGCCCATCAGAGTAGTCTGCCTGACCACCCTAGAGCCCACGGAAGCCCAGGTGGGTGTCCTGAAGTGTCCCGGGACAAATGGAGGAAGGAAGAGCCGGGGAGACTGAGTACTGGGAAGAAGGTCTGGAAGGATGGATCTGGGGACCTGGGCAGGAGAGCTTCTTCAAGGCTTCCAGGTCAAGGAGAAAAATCTTATCAGGAGCCCCCTTGCCAGGCCAAGGGAAGGAGGGAAAGAGGGCCAGGCATTTGTCCCCAGAGAAGGGGAAGACCAGGGAATTCACAAAGCCCATCTCTCTGCACTAATCGGGGATTTGAGGTAGCAGGGAAGGAAATATTTATCCTTTGGCAAAAATCACTGACTTTGGCTTAACCCTCCCTGGATTTAGGGCAGCCAAGGGCAAACACACTGAACACAAGGAGTATTTGTATCCATCTTCAAATCCCCAGGTGCAGTTTCCTCCAAAGCCAACTCATTCAGGTGCTGTCGGTAGTGGTAACCCAGGTCTTCACCCTGACAGAGGGGAGGCTGTAGGAGGCTTAGGATCTGGAACAAAACACTTCTGAACCCGAGTTTCTTCATCTATCATATGTGGGTGAAGCCAGGCGCAGTGGCTCAAGCCCATAGTCCCAGCACTTTGGGATGCCGAGGTGAGAGGATTGCCTAAGCTCAGGGGTTCGAGACCAGCCTAGGCAACTTGATGAGACCTTGTCTGTACAATAAATAAATTTTAAAAAATAAACTGGACTTGATAGCACGCGCCTGAAGTTCCAGCTGCTTGGAAGACTGAGGATGAAGGATTGCCTGAGCCCAGCAGGTCGAGGCTGCAGTGGCGGTGAGCATGCCACTATACTCCAGCCTGGGCGACAGAGTGAGGCTCCAACTCAAAAAGAAAAAAAAAGTGGAGCCGGGCTCGGTGGCTCAGCCTGTAATCCCGCGCCTTTGGGAGGCTGAGGTGAGTGGATTGCCTGAGCCCGCGGGTTAGAGACCCGCCTGGGCAAGCGAGACCTCATCTCTACAATAAATCAAAAAATTAGTCGGGCATGGTAGCGCGCGCCTGTAGTTCCAGCTACTTGGAAGGCTGAGGCGGAAGGGTTGCTGGAGCCCAGCAGGTCGAGGCTGGGGGTGCCTGGGAGCGGCCACTGCACTCTAGTCTGGGCGACAGAGTGAGACTCCAACTCAAAAAAAAAAAAAAAATGTGGGTGATACCTTTTTACACCCACAGAATACAGCTGTAGGCCAAACACAGGGATAGGGATTCACGGGTATTCCTTTGCTTCTTTTCCCCTTTTGCCAGGACTTCTTCTGTGGGGCCTCTCCACGTGTGGTCTAGAGATGGCCAAGCAGCTGAGCCCGGGACTCAAGGCTGAGTGCCCTGTCTGCTGGAGCCCCTTCAACAACACATTCCACATACCCAAGAGGCTGAACTGCTGCCACTCCTTCTGTGTGGAATGCCTGGCCCACCTCAGCCTGGTGACTCCGGCTCAGTGCCCCTCGCTGTGCCCACTCTGTTGCCATCCTACTGTGCTGGCCCCGGGGCAGCCCATCACTGACTTGCCCACAGACAATGTCATGCTCATTCTGCTCTGCCTTGACCCCCACCAGGTCATCCTGGAAGGCCATCAGCTCTGTCTCAAGGACAAGTCCAAGAGCCCTTACTTCCTGTGCCACCCTTGAGTGTACATGCTGGACCTAGGCCCTGAGCTTGGGAACCAGACTGGGCCGCACCAGGACATGGCCCCTCCTACTGTGTCTATTCCCATCCCCAGACACTACTCTCTGAGACAGAGTTTCTGCAACCCTAAGTTCCGGTACTTTGCCAGCCTGATAGCTGTCATCCTCATCTTCACCATCTTGTGCACCAAGTGGTTCCTCCTAGGTGTGGGTGAGTGCCCTGTTCCCGTGTCTTTCTTGGTTACCTCTGGGTGTGAGGACTGCAAAGTCTCATTTGGTATTGTCTTCCTTTGTAGTACTGTTCATTTTACAATCCAGGGATTAGTTAGGCTGTTATCTGGGCTGGCAGACGGCCCTTACCAGCAGGGAGGGCCTGCTCATTCAGCTGTTTCTTTACAAGAGCACCTCTTGCCAGCTGTCCTTCACAAAGTGTCAAATCTAAAGGTGAGAAAAGTCAGGATCAGTGGATTAGGAGAAATCTGGGATTTTGAAGAATAGGGCATTCTTCCTGGTAGATGCAAAGGCCGATTGGAATGGATACAGGCTAGAACTGACTCCCCTCCCCCAAGAACTGCATACTTCTTGCCACAAGAAGACGGAAACCACAGACATAGGCAAAAAGCTTAGCTCCCATCCCAGGCCATAGTAGATAAGGGGATCCTGGTGACAGAATTCAGATCAAATTTGGAGGCTTGGGCTGTGTTGCTTAACATGTTGCTGCCTTTCAGTGTCTAAAGCCCAGTTTTCTGCTTTCCTAATTTTATTATTTTATTTTTAAGCAGTTTGTTGAATTTATATTATTTATTTATTTTTCTACTTTTTAGAGATGCAGTCTCACTATGTTGCCCAGGCTGGTCTTGAACTCCTGGGTTCAAGTAATCCTCCCACCATGGCCTCCCAGAGTGCTGGGATTACAGGCATGAGTCACCACACCCAGCCTCTGCTTTCCTAATTTTAACCTTGCCCGGTGGCTCAGGGCTCTGAAACAATCCCAAAGTGGTTAAAATACCATCACAACGATGGAAAGATAACATTTTGAGCTTCTTTTTAGATTTGTAAAATAAGCTTTCAGAGGCCAGAACTTGAGTTGGTTTTATTTGCTCCAAATAATGTTAACTTGCCCAACTGAGGGTAGGGGTTTTACTGTACAAGATATTCCACAACAGCCAAGACATATCTCACGTTTATTAAAGCACACCGGCTTGGGCAACCCCTTCGTGTCCCCTCCCACTGTGGGAACTTCTGTCCTCTCAATAAATCCTGCTTTCTAAAAGTAAAAAATAAAAAACACTGGCTTTAAGTTCCATTGTGACGAAAGCTGTTCTCCATGACAAAATTGGAAAATTGCCTAGGTATCCTGCCTGGGACTAGCAACGACCTCTTCACTTGCACCATCAAGGGTAGTTAGACTAAAGTTGATTCTCTCTCTCTCTGCTGACTTCATTTCTCTACACCCTTTTGCTCCTTAGCCTCATGGCAGGTCAAGTTAGACAATCATCTCACCATGTTCTCTGCGCTAAGAGGGACAGGCTAGTGCAGCTCAGGATAGGGACAGGGAGAGGAGCTGGGAGAAGCCCAGGAACACTTGCTCTGCACTAGGACCTAATGGTCTGGGTTTAAGTAAGCTTCATCCTGATTTTACAGATGAAACAGGCTTCACGGGTTTAGCTACCTTCTTCAAGGTCACACAGCTAGTGAGGGGTGCAGTCCTTTCAGTCAAAATAAGAATTTGTATTCTTGGAGGGGCTGATACACTATCTAAATAAGAAAAGACCGACCTGCTGGCTCAGGCGATACTTCTGTCTCAGACTTCCAAGTAGCTGGAACTATAGGCATGTGCCACCATTCTTGGCTCATTTTTCACTTATTTGTAGAGGTGAGGTCTCACCAAGTTGCCCAGGCTGGTCTCAAACCCATGGGCTCAGGCAATCCTTTCACCTCCACCTCCCATTGTGCTGGATTATAGGCGTAAGTCACCGCACCTGGCCAAGACATGTTTGAGGTTTTTGAATAGGGAAGAATATATAGTTGGCCCTTGGTATCCATGGGGATTGGTTCCAGGACTTCCTGAAGACATCAAAATATGATGTTCAAATCTCTGATATAAGATGGCATCATATTTGCATATAACCTATACACATGCTCCTATATGCTTTAACTTGCCTTTAGATTACTCATAATACTTAGTACAATGTAAATGCTAAGCAAATAGCTGTCATACTATGTTGTTTATAGAATGTCAGGAAAAAAAATCTATACATGTTTACATGTTCATACAAGTGCAATTAAAATCTTTTTATTGACCTGAGGTTGAATCTGTGGGTATGGAACCCACAGATACGAAGGGCCAACTGCACTTAACATTATGGTGTCTTCTATTTTCAAATCCAGTAGTTCTAGCCTTGGGGCAGTCCCACGCTGTTAGGGGTGGCAGTCTTGTCCTAGGAGGACATCTGGAAATGTGTGGGAGCACCTTTGGTACTGAATGAAGGAGGTAAATTGTGCTGCTGGCATTTAGTGCTCAGAGGTCTGGAATGCTAAGACCAATGTGATGTTTAAGACAGGTCCACAGGGCAAAACAGCATTTGTGTCCAAATGCAAATAGTTATCCTATTGAAGAACACAACAGGTTCCTCTTAAGTTTATGAAGTAGAAGCAGGAAGTTACTTTTGCTCCATTTGGCATGAGACCAGAGATGAAGTGACTTGTCAAACAGGCACTATATAGGTGAGCAGTGGTATGCCTGTAATCCTAGCTGCTCTGGAGGCTGAGGCAGGATCACTTGAACCCAGGAGTTCAAGACACCCTCTTAAAAAATGGGGGGCCATATACAAAAGTGGTCATTAAAAAGCTCAGACTGTACAGAAAACAGTCCATGCTGGCTGCACTAATCCTTCTGTCTGGTCAACATACTCAATAATCCTTGTGAAACCTCTCCATAAGGTCAGACAGCCTAGGATTCAAATTCAGACTCCACAAATGCTAGATGGGTAAACCTGAACAAGTCCCTTAACTTGAGCCTGTTTTGTCTTCAAAAAAGAAATAAACTCCTAAGATTATGAGGATTAAACGAGATGTCTGAATATCCCTAAGCAGGGGGTGTGTTCTGTGAAATGGTGGCTATGTTTATCTTATCATTTTCGTGAAACACCACACCTGGCTTTGTTTCTTCACTGACCACTTTCTTACAGGGATGTTTAATTCCTGTAATGAAATGGACATTCCACAAAGTTGTTTGTTCTCACAAAGGCTTAGATGAAATGTTCTCACCCAACTGCTACCTCTTGGAACCACCACCAAAAAAATAAACAAAAAAGCAAGTTTAGGGAACTAATAGTAAAATTTGAACTTAAGAAACTGAAAACCTTTGTTTGTTAGCACATTATATCCAAATTGCATGCTCATACACCAATGTTATTTTACCCATACCACAAAGGAGGTAATGAGAAACAGTTTCTCTTCATGGTAAACTATGAGAGAAATCGAATTCATTAACACAATAGCAGAGTGCCCAACAGACGGCAGACCTGAGAATCTGGAAACTTAACATAGGAAACACAGATTAAAAACAGTATAGTTGGGTATGGTGGCTCATACCTGTAATCCCAGCACTTTGGGAGATGGAGAGGAGAGGATTGTCTGAGTCCAGAGGCTCCAGACTAGCCTGGGCAACTTGGTGAGAGCTCTTCTCTACAATCAATAAAAAAAAAACAAAAAACAGAACAGCTGGGTATGGTGGCGCTCTCCTGTGGTTCCAGCAACTTGGAAGGCGGGGGCAGAAGGACCACCTGAGCCTAGCAGGTCAAGGCTGTGGTGGCCTTGAGCGTGCCACTGTACTCCAGCCTGGGCGACAGAGTGAGACTCCTACTCAAAAAAACTAAAAACAGTATGTTTGCACTTTGAGAGACCAAAGTGAGATTGCCTGAACTCAGGACCAGCCTGGGCAATATAGCAAGGCCTCATCTCTACAATAAATAAAAAAAATTAGGTGGGCATGATGGTATGTGCCTGTAATCCCAGCTACTTGGACGGCTAAGGTGAAGGGATCGATTGTCTGAGCTCAGCAGGTAAAGGCAGTAGTGGCCGAGATTGTGCCCCTGCACTCCAGAGTAAGACCCTGACTCAAAAACAACAAAAAATCTCCAAATTAACAGTATGTTTAGCAATATGCCACATTCATACAGTTCGCCAAAGCCAGTCTCAACCTCTCTGGAATACCAAATGAAAAGAGACCATTCAAGGGGAAGCCACCATGTAAGTCCTTCTTTAATGTTCTTTTATAGACAAACTTTCCTTCTTTCAAATTCCGGTATTTTTGTGTGAATGTACTGTGCAGTTTCAGAGTTCAGAGGTTGTACATTTAGTGTGGAAAAAGGTGGAAATAACTGCTGCATGACCAATAATTAAGAATAAAATTGAGTCTAGATACAGCTCACTAGTAGTCTGGACCACAAATGCAAACAACCTTCTATTAAAAAAAAAATTGTTAACAGAGTGCTTACTAAGGAGACAGAAATTGGAGTGATGTGTATTTGAGATCATCTGTTATCAAATCAAGAGACCTCTATGAACCAATGGCTGGGATTCAGAAAATAATTCTTTAAAGGATAGTTTTCATAGTAGGATTTTACTCTTAGCAAGTGTATAATAAAGATAAAAAGATAAAACCCTCAACTTTAGTTGGGGAAAACAGAAATAAAAAGTTTATGTTAAAAAAATATCCATTTGGGATTTTTTCTAGTTACTTTGATAGGAAGTACCCTTTAATACATGAAGCACATCCTTTAAATAACCAACTGAAATACAGAGTTGTACAAAATAGAAACATCATGTTTGCTTTCTAAAAAATTATTTGAATCCTGACACATGGTCTTGCTTTAGGGTAATATGAAGAATGTCACACTTCAAAGCAAATCGAAGATATTTTCTGATAAGAGAAATGCTCAGTTCTGAGTTTCCTGATGCAGTTAGCATTCCAAGTGAACTCAAAAGGAAGAGGTAAAATCTTCACTGCATAACCAACAGCATAGCTGCAGTCTTCTACTTCATCTCCCATTCTCGAGGGAGAGGAAAAGTCCTTGCTGTCAGGCACCGTTTAACCAATGAATGGTAAAGATGTGCCTCTTTACTTGAGGGCTTCCAAACTATAGTCCAGTCACCTTGCTCTCTGGGTCACAGGTAGTCCTGAAGCACGTACCATGTTATGGAAAGCCAAGTTTCAAGAATTAAAAATAGAAAGGGCCAGTCAAAATCCTGAGGACTGTATGGAAGGCTAAAAGGCATTCAAACAAAAGATTAATTAAAAACAATGTCTACACAGTTTGTGGCAGGGCCTCAAGAGGGGAGTTAAATTTTCAACCATGAAAGGGGTTCACCATCCACTAGTCAGTGAGCTGCCTGCCTGGAGTGGGGGCTGACATGAATATCCAGTTCTACTGAAGGTCTATACATAGCAATTGGCAGAAAACATGATAGAACTAAACACTTCAATTCTTTTCTTTTGAGGAAAATAGCTCCTAAGGGAGAGCTTGAAGTTGCAAGTCCTTTTTCCATTGTCTTGTCTATTCAGCCATCCAGAGCTTGAAGGTCCGGTCATATGAACAAGTGGCTATGAGCTGCCCATCAGAAGAAATGTCTAGGCCCATCACTTTGCCTTCATGGCCAGCCAGAGTCTTCAGTGGGGACCAGCCTGGGTGGGTCCAGATCTTGGCTGTGTTATCATAGGCACCAGTGAGCAAGAAGTTCCCATGAATAGCTACAGGAGAAGAAAAATGGAGTTGCTTGAGGAACTCAAGCATTCAAAAGAACAGAAGGCATAAAAATCTGCAAAAACATACTATTTTGAAAAAGAAAGTACTTCTACACTCAGAAAAACCTAACACTCTGATTCTATATTCCTACTAGGCCTTTAGGAAAAGGGGATAACCACAGTCAGACTTAAAAGAACAAACAACATTAAGGTCTTTTGGCACTTTCCCTAATAGGCAATCTGTTCAGAATAATATTATGGATTCAGTGCTTAGAAAGTCCACGGAGGGGCCGGGCTCGGTGGCTCAGCCTGTAATTCCAGTACTTTGGGAGGCTGAGGTGAGTAGACTGCTTGAGCCCCTGCGTTTGAGACCAGCCTGGGCAACTTGGTGAGACCTCGTCTCTACAATAAATAAAAAATTGGCCGGGCGTGGTAGCACACGCCTGTAGTTCCGGCTACTTGGAAGGATCACTGGAGCCAAACAGGTCAAGTTTGCGGTGGCCGGGAGTGTGCCACTGTACTCCAGTCTGGGTGACAGAGTGAGACTCCAACTCAAAAAAAGAAAGTCCATGGAGGAAAGAACAAAGCAACACACTCACAGAACTCTTTACTTCCTAGCAACAAGAAGCATGCTTTGCCACAGCTCTGACTAGGGTTACAAAAAAGGGAAGGAAATGACAATCTGCTCCTTTAACAGAGGCCAAATTCTCTCCTGTTCCCTGTCTCAGTTAAGCTAAAGCCTGGCCTGCATTCCATGGAAGCAAAATCACTGCCTGTCTGTCATTTAGGCCTAAAATAGGAGGAAAGCTTACGCTCAAACTTGACACCAGTTACTAAGTTCTGGTGGGCAGGGATGGTATACACGCAACGCCGCTGTCGAAGGTCCCACACTTTGCAGGTGTTGTCACCACTGCCAGTTGCAATGTGGTACCTGTGGATCAGACGCAGGACTGAAGTCAGAAGAGTTCCTTCTGACCAAGAACCCTTCCACCCCTGATTCAGTTGAGTTTATTTTACCCATTGGGGGAAAAATGTATTCCATAGATTTCCTTCAGATGGCCTTCCAGAAACATGATACAACGTCCTGTGCGTAGGTCCCAAACTCGACCAAATGCATCCAGTCCCCTGAGAAAATAATTTATAAGTGAACATTCTGAATGCAGTTTTCTACGGAAGCAGGCACACATAAGTGAGACTACTGAACTGTCTCTGGCTATACGGAAGAAGCCTTACCCAGTGCCAGCCAAAGAGCCATCTTGATGGAAGGCAATGTCATACACACCCATGCTGTGGCCTTCCTGATGCAGGATCTCCTCTTGAGCCTCCAAATCCCATAAGCGCCATGAACGGTCATAGCTTAAAAAAAAAAAAAATCACACTAACAATCAACCAGGTATATATTGTTTCTACAATGTATAAGGTACTATAAATAATTATAGTTTAAGTTACACTTCTGAAACTATTCATATAGCCATATTAATAAGAAATTCTTTTATGACATGAACAATGACTCAACAACTAAGCATATATATATGTCTTAGAAGTGCTAATGGGGAAACCATAGACTTGGTGTAAACCTTCTTAAGTGGCTGTTTTTAATAACAGAATTCCCCAAGAATGACCCAGCAAGGACTCTGTTGCCTTCTTTCTTCCTGCATTCCATTTCATCAAGCACTTATAAATTGACTAGGTCCTAAAGTGGATGTTGGGGATACAAAAATCAATCACAAATAGATTAATGAAACAGAATAGAAAGTACAGAAATAATCCACACATAAATGGTCAAATGACTTTCAACTAGAGTGTTAAAACAATTTCAGGAAAAGAAAGTCTCTTCAGTACATGATGGCAGAAATGACTATGAACATGGAAATAAAGACAAAAGAAACAAACTCTGTCAAAAAAATGGGCAAAGCATATGACAAAGTACTCAAATGCAACAGGCTCAGGTGATCCTTCTGCTTCGGCCTTCCATGCAGCTGGAACTACAGGTATGTGCCACCACGCCCAGCTAATTTTTTGACTTATTGTAGAGACGAGGCCTCGTCAAGTTGCCTAGGCTGGTCTGGAACCTATGGGCTCAGGGAATCCTCTCGCCTCTGTCTCCCAAAGTGCTGGAATTATAGGCGTGAGCCACCGCATCTGGCAGAGTTATCAATTTTTAAAGACAAATAGAATTGTACACGTAAATCCACTCCACTGTATGTAAATTATAATGGATGAAAATGTCAAATAATAGATTCTGGCCTCACTGAACTTATAGAACCAGAATGGGAGGCTGATTTGTTGACAGAGTAATTATAATACAATGTGTAGCAAAAACAAACAAACACCTTTGTACTGGTCAAGAAAAAGATGAAATGAAACTCCTGTTTCCTGGCAATTAGCCACTTTGAAATACCAGCTTAATTGCAACTTAAAAGCAAACAGATTTAGCCCTAACTATATTAAACATTCTGATTCCAATTCATTGCAGCCCAAGAAAATCTTACTTGAAGAGCTCTGTTTTAAAAATTTACTGGCAGAGAATTATAAAGAGTTAACAGATAAAGCCTGTACAGATAAAATAGCAACAGGACTGCTTACCAGGTGGTACCCAGGAAACGTCCTGATGGATGCCACATTACCCGGGCCACGCGGACTGTATGACCTTCAATATCTGCCACTGGTTCATCGCTGAAAAGGATCCAAACATATCCAAATAAACAATTTTACAGACATGCAAATATTCACTGAATTTACTAACTGCTGTGCAGACATACCCATTCTGTTCAACAAGAGATGCTAAATTTTAGCTACACTTGAAATTTGTTGAAACTTTAGGGCTAACAAGTATTTAAGCTATTTACCAAAGTTTTAAAAGATCTGAGATTATTTCATGTGTCCACAGTGCATACCTGTGGATAAACACTGCTTTTTTACTTCATTCACTGTGTTAATAAACTCCTAATGCCATACCATTTAGGATTGGAAAAAAAAAAAGTAAAATACTTTAGCCTGATGAGCAAAACAATCAGTCACTCTGCATCAAAGGAGTACCTGAATTCTAGAAAGAAAACACACTTGGGTAGAAATGTGAGGATATAGTAATCAGTCAGTTTTGGTACAGGTGAATTACAGAGAAATTTTTTTCACATTTAGGCATGTTCAAAGATTCAAATGGAAAAAAGAAACTCCTAAATAGATATAAGGCTTAGCCTCAGCCACATGTGGTGGCTCATGCCTGTGTCCATGAGTTTGAGACCAGCCTGGGCAACTTGGTGAGACCGTGTCTCTAAAATAAAGAGAAAAAAAAAATTAGCCAGGCGTGGTGGTGTGTGCCTGTGGTTGCAGCGACTTGGAAGGTTGAGGCGGAAGGATCACCTGAGCCCAGCAAGTAGAGTATGTGGTGACCATAAGCGTGACACTGCGCTCCAGCCTGGGCAACAGAGTGAGACTTCAACTAAAAAAAAAAAAAAAATTCTGGAATACAAACCTTCATGTGCTTTCTTCTCAAAGAAAGAAAACTAAGCAATTACATTCAGATTTTTTTTTTCAAAGCTGGAGTCTCAGTGGGGTGTGGTGGCTGACGCCTATAATCCCAGCACTTTGGGAGGCTGAGGTGAGAGGACTGCCTGAGCCCATGGGTTCGAGACCAGCCTGGGCAACTTGATGAGACCTCATCTCTACAATGAATCAAAAAATTAGCCAGGCGTGGTGGTGTGTGCCTGTAGTTCCAGCGACTTGGAAGGCTGAGGCGGAAGGATCACCTGAGTCCTGCAGGTCGAGGCTGAGGTGGCCGTCAGCATGCCACTGCACTCCAGCCTGGGTGATACAGTGAGACTCCAATATACATACATACATAAAATAAAGTTGGAGTCTCACTCTGTATCCCAGGCTGGAGTTTGTGGCACACTCACAGCCACTGTAGCTGGGACTACAGGCATGCGCCACTTCATCCAGCTAATTTTTTGATTTATTGTAGAGTTGAGGTCTTGCCTAGTTGCCTAGGCTGGTCTCAAACTCATTGGCTCAGGCAATCCTCTCGCCTCTTCCTCCCAAAGTGCTGGGATTACAGGTGTGAGCCACTGAGCCCAGCTCAGATGTCTTTTAGCCAACAAGGCACTTCTACAATTTTTTTTTTTTGGAAAACAATAATCATGAACACATTAAAAAAAAAACACAACTTTGGTAGTTGAACAACATAGTCTAGTAAAGGAGTCTAGTAAAGGATGAGAGATCACTTCCTCGGCAATACTGCGAGACAGAGCCTCACTTTCTTCTCCCCTGTGGCTGTCTGCTAAGAACCAATGGGCTGCCAAGAATTTTATCTTTAGTTCACTGTTAATATATCATGTAGGAGGTAGGTTGGTTCTTTCTAGAATAAATGGTGCTGGGAAACAATAGCCATTAGGCTATGGCAAAAATCAAGGTGTAAAGTTAACAGGTTAGAAAAACCTGGCACAAACTCTCTGGTGGGAAAAGGTCTAAGACAGAAATTTTCCATTTAATTTTTTTCCCTCAGGTTCATAATCTATAGTACAAATTGAATTATCACATGATGAGTTGACATCAGCTTCTCCAGGCATGGGAACTTAACAGCTGAGGTACAGTCTAGTATCCATTTATGTTGCTATCACAGCTGGAGTTTTTTTTAGATCAATGCCTCTGTATGTGGCCAGTATAATTCATTCTACCCGTGAGGGTGTCTGAGTTGCAATATTTTAAAAATACTCGTGAACTGGAATTGGGCATCAGCTTCAAGATCTGCCATGATTTCAATCTGGCCAAGGCCACAGACTCCACAGCTGGTGCCTTTTAGTCGATGTAGCCCCCACTTGGCCCAGCCGGAAGATACCTCCACTTAATTTTCAAACTAGGTTACCTTAACTCTTTGAGCATCTTGGGGTCTTGCCAGATTTTTAACCCTGAGGTTCTGAGGGCCAACCAATCAACTATTTACATTAGTGGTGGCAGTAAGGACTGCATAAAAGTACTATTTACCTGTCAAGACTCCAAAGCTTCACAGAGCCATCAGCAGCACAAGAGGCCAGGTTGACATCTTTCTGGTCCAAGGAAACAGTTGATTTGGGATGGAATACAATTGCTCCTACATTTGTGTTATGGCCTAAAGGAGTGCAAAAGATGAGAGATAAAGGGTTCCCGCCTCCCTATAACTTATGTCCAAATACAGACAATAATGAATAATAAGTCTCTATTAGGGAACATGTGAGCATACAGAATGCTAAAGTGACCATTCAACTATTAAAAATGAACTATTTAAATTTAAACTAACATTTACATTAAGAAAGTAAAACACAAAAACCACGTTTTGGTTTAGAGATTATAAAATGCAAGAGCATTAACTGGACATGAGAAAAAAGTAGGTGTGTGTGAAGTCATCATATTTTAGCCTTGCAGCAAGAAAACAAAGTCAAATCAAACCAAGAATTAGTGTTGTATGTACTGGTTCTGAGTGTCAGGCAGAGGTTGCAGCTTAATATAGTTTACACTAGAAAAAAGACTGTGATTAAGACAAGACTCTAACTTACCTCGAAGAGTGTGAAGGAGGTTGCAATCAGGAACGGACCAGAGCTTGCAAAGCCCACTCCTATCAAATACAAAGGAAATCATCTCAGCCAGGTTGGTCTGGGAAGGAAAAGGTACCTTGGTAACATTACTAAAGGAAGAGATTTCTTCTCACCCCAATAAACTTAACAGCAGCTGACAGAAAAAGAAAAAGAAAACCTTTTAATTTGAAGGGTTATGGAAGAAAAAGCTATATCCAAACCACATGCAACTAGAGGCTCTATTGGACTATAAGTAACATTGTACAAGTTGCCATTCTCCTTAACTTCTGCATCCATTCATGAGGGAAGGTAGAACAAACTAAACTATCTGGTAAAAATTACATTAGTAATGATACTATCTTCTCAAATATGAACAGCAGTTTGCGACTTACAAAGTATTTAAAAAATTTTAGACACTTTTGATTTTGGAAATTTTCCAATAAATTACTTGTTTTTTTTGTCAGAGTCTCACTCTGTTGCCCAGGCTTGAGTGCAGTGGTACGCTTATGGCCACCACAGCCTCGAACTCCTGGGCTCAGGCAATCCTTCTGCCTCAGCCTTCCAAGTAGCTGGAACTACAGGTGCATGCTACCTTGCCTGGCTAATTTTTTTGATTTATTGTGGAGACGAGGTCTCATCAAGTTGCCCAGGCTAGTCTCGAACCCAAATTCAGGTAATTTTCTTTCCTTGGCTTCCCAAAGTGCTGGGATTACAGGCTTGACATACCACACCTGGCCTCCAATAAATTACTTTTATATCTATTATCTCAAATGATCTTTATGATGGACCTATGAGGTAGATAAGGCCAAGAATTACCATTTTGACTTTATAGTTAAGATAACAGAGGCTTAGAGAAGTGGCCTGATTTGTATAGTTCCTTGGCTTTCTTCTGAACCAGTCTCAAGTCAGAAGTCTAGTTAAGTAGTTCCTGTGCATTTAATGTACATTTACTCTCTTTTTTTTTTTTTTTTTTTGAGTTGGCGTCTCATTCCGTCTCCCAGACTGGAGTGCAGCGGCCGCTCCCGGCCACCGCAGCCTCGACCTGCTGGGCTCCGGCGATCCTTCCGCCTCAGCCTTCCAAGTAGCTGGAACTACA
>CAUYQG010050664.1:0-25169 GCA_963574415.1 Tarsius wallacei | reverse complement strand
CTAGCCGGGCGTGGTGGTGCGCGCCTGTAGTTCCAGCTACTTGGAAGGCTGAGGCAGAAGGATCGCCGGAGCCCAGCAGGTCGAGGCTGCGGTGGCCGGGAGCGTGCCACTGCACTCCAGTCTGGGTGACAGAGTGAGACTTCAACTCAAAAAAAAAAAAAGAAAAGAAAAGAAAACATGGAAGTATAATTCATAGTGCCTGATCTGGTACATGAGAGGATACAATATCATTATTAATACTATTAGTTATTATGAATATTACTGGTAATTAAAAATTAACTATAATTAATATAATAAAATAGTATCTGTCAAAATTATGATCTATATTATTAATGCTTATAATCAATAATTGATGATTTATGACAGTATTAATAGTAATAGGTATTACTATTACATATACATTGATCTTGCACAACTTCTTTTTTTTAATCTGGAAAGCAGAGATGTTAACATGGACTTTGAAAACAAAATAACCAAAAAGCCCCCGAATTTGTAGGTTTTTGTGAAGATAAATAAATGACTTTGCACAGTGCCTGGCCCATCCACCAGTAACAAAGTGCTGCTGTTTTTAACGAGAGGTCGATTGTCCTTCTCAAGTCCTCTGTGAAGGAACATGTGGCTTTGCTCATCATCTGGTGTGACTGTCTCATTACAGCACTTCCACTGCTGTCTAAAAAGGGTGGTTACTAAATGACTACAAATAGGTCATGGGCCTGGTGATACCCAGCACGAGGGTGGACAGCTGACCTAGTCTCTGGAAGAGAAGATGGTCCCTGAGCCTCGCATGTCCCAATCCAGGCTCAGGACCATGGATTCTGCCGGGCAGGGGAAGCTGGTGGACGCAGTGGGCGATCTGCCAGAGGAACGACCTGGGTCCTGAGTGCACCTGAGGGCCTTTCCCACCTTTGTTGCATGCTTTTCAGTTCCCTCCCTCCTTGGGAAGAGGTACAGGCAGAAGGTGGTGGGTGCCAGGTCGTTCCAGTAGACAAGTTAGGACCAGACTGGCTTGTGCCTCAGCTTGCCTGTCCCTTTTAGCCAGGGTTTCTGGAACTTGGACCTTTTAAAGTCTGCTGAAGTCGATGGATTTCTTCCTGAGAAATATTTTAAACCCATAAAATAGAATACATGGGAAAACAATAAAAATGTGTGTGTGTGTGTGTGTGTGTGTGTGTGTGTGTGTGTGTGTGTGTATGAGACAGCATCTCACTTTGTCTTGCAGGTTGAAGTGCAGTGGCATGATCACAACTCATTGTAATCTTGAATTCCTGGGCTCAAGCAATCCCCTACCTCAACCTCCTGATAGATGAGACTACAGCAAAATACGTATTTTTTAATTATGCTATAGTAATCGATATGTTTTCCTAGTACTCTATTAAACAGGAAGATACAGCAAGGAGCCTAGACCTATCATAATTTTGAAGTAATATTGAGTGAAAATGGTACTGTAAGGTATCTCTGGGATATATAAATATCTGTGATTTCTTTTAGGGGCAAAATCATGTGTCCTGCTAAAGCTACCATGGCTTATGGTCAATGTTCATGATTAAAGGAAGTGAAACATTTTCGTCCCAGGTTAGTACACATTAGAGGGAATTTTATCCCCCATCCAGATTCACAGACCCCATGATAAGGAGTCCCCACCTTGCTCTGCTGTTCCCCTAGTCTCTGTGGGAGGTCCTGGTCACAACATCTCCTTGTCTTATAACCTCAGTGCACAGTTACATACCCTCTGATTTTCATGTGATATTCCTGAACCCATGGTTCTGGTCACATCAGATCTGTCTTTGCGATCACACGGTTTGATGGCAGAATCTACCTTCCTTATGTACTTAGCTATTTAAAGAAACTAGACTGGATTTCAAAACCTACACTGTGTACCAAAATCACCCGAAGCACCAGATAAGCTTCTAATTTCTGTACCAGTGTTTTCAATTTGAGTTGATGAGTCAGGAGAGGGGCCCTGGTTTCTGTTTTTTAAAGAACTCTCTAAATGCTTCTGAGGCAGGTGCTCCTTGAACAAAATGGTGCTTCTGCTAAGAGACAATCTTTTCCAGTTTGAAAACTATTATCTTACTAGTCTATATTTTGGGAAGGAGATGACTGGACAGTCAGCATGCAGAGGTATGATATACAAACAGGAATGCAGATATAAGAGTATGAAAGCATGGCAGGAAGGAAAGGAGGAAGGGTGGGAGGGAGGAAGAGAGGAAAGAAGGAATGAAGGAAAGAAAGAAGGAAGGAAGGAAGGGAATAAGATGAGAGGAAGGAATGAAGGAAGGAAGGAAGGAAAGAAGGAAGAAAGGAAGGAAGAAGAAAAGATGTCTTAAGTGCTTTTAAACCTATAAGAAAAGAAATTTTTATCAGCAGAATACAGAGATAAATATAAAATCAGCAAGAAGAAGGATGGATTGATATCAAAATTCAACAAATATTTATTACGTGCTTGCTATATTCTAGGGCAGAGATTGCAGATTCAAACATGTATAGGAGTCAGGCAAGAAAGTGCTGATACAAAAGATTCAGGGCTCTCTCTGTCTTCTGTTTACCCACTTCGAAGGAAATCGTTTTGCTGTGTAAGAAAAACAATGAGCTGGATATAACAGTTCATGCCATTAACCCTTGGTTCACAGTGTCAAGCATGGTTACCTAGTATCTTGCTTTGTGGACACATGGGGACTCTCTGCCATATTCTCCAATTTTTTCAAAAAAATATGAATTTTATGGGATCTAGTATTGTGGAATGAATGTTGGAACATGTCCCAGTTACTATTTCTGCACAACAAGTTTACTCAAAATTTATTCACATAAAAACAATCATTTTATTATTCTCACAGATTCTTTAGGTTGGAATTTACAGGAAAAGTGGAAATGTCTTGTTTTTGTTCTACCACATCTGAAGCCTCAGTTGGTAAGACTCAAAGGCGGAGAAGAGTGAGAGTGGTGACTGGAAAGCTGGGGGCTAGAGCCATCTAGAGGCCCACTCATATGTGTAGTGCTTGGGCTGGGAAGACTCAATGACAGGGACCAGTAGTTGGAGCAAGCAGTTGGAACTCCTGTTCCTATGTGGCCTGACTTCCTCATATCATGGCAGCCTTAGGGTAGAGGGTCTTATTCTATAGTAGCGCAGAGCTTCAAGAACAACTGGTTCTGCAAACAAGGAGGAAGCTACATTGCCTTCCTTTTATGGCCTATTCTTAGAAGTCATGCAGTGTCACTTCAGCCATGTCATAATATCATATTGGTCAAAATAGTCACAAACCCACCCAGATTCAAGGGGAGAGAAATTAGACCCGAGAGGAGGAGGACTGGGGGCGGTGGTGATAAGTTTACATTTAAGAAGAATATGCAGGCAGCAGATATTGTTGCAGCCATCTTTGAAAAATATAATCTGCAGCAGTAACCAATTAAAACTGTATTTTTAAAATGAGTTAAATGCTGTGTGAATACCATGTAGCATGTTTATAGGCTAGAAACAGCAGGGGGAGGGGGCACTAGTTTTGACCTCTGCTTTAGAGTATAAGAATTCAGGGATGATGAAGATGTGTCTCCTCTTGTTTGGGAACACAATCTAGTATTGTGGACTTTTGGCATTTATATGAATCACATATTCACACTTTTTGTACCCTTGTTGGAGTTGAGGTGAGTTGGATGGAGATGAGGGGTAAGTACTGAGACTAGGAGGCACTACATATCAGAATGGACCCCACTTCCCAATTCCCAGCCCTAAGAGATTTACTGTATATTCAGAGAGACATTTGCATTTTTAAGATGCTTTCGAGAAAGCTTCAGAGATATGAGCCTCCTCTGGCTTCCAGCTGAGAAGCGCTGTTCAAAACATATCTCCACACGGTGATTGGTACTTATGAGTTTAGAGATCTTTCTTATATAACATTACCAAAATTCTTCATTTTCTTGCAAATGAAAGCTCTAGATGCAGAATAACCCATTGCTCACCTTCCTCCATTCTTCATGACCAAGTCTTTCTAAATATGTTTGGAAATTGACATGAAGATTTAAAAATGACTTAAAGGGTGTCCAATAGCCCAGATAAAGGCATATACTCTGTAATTATATTATGACTGTTTAGTATCATTCATGGAAATAGTGACCTTAAAAAAAATTCTGGAGGGCCTCTTTCTCTTCTCCATTTCTTCTGGTCCCATGGATATGGGAGGATAGGACTGAAAATTCCTGTCCCTCTTCTGACTTAATAAGCGGTCTTTTGCTTTAATATACACTGTTTCTTGACGTGATTTTATTTTCAACCTATTCACTGACTCACATAATGTGTCTTTGTAAGGTCTGGTTATTCCATTGGGTGATTCAGAAAGTTATACCTGAACCAGGAATTCTGCATGCTTCCCCATGATCTGGTGTTTCAGGGTGTGGAATGATGGTGAGGTTCGGGTTTATTGTCCAAACTTCAATTGTGTAAATAAGGTGGCAGTCCCAGCAGCCCAATCCCAGCATCCCTCAGCACTGGCAGATGTCCAGGGAGGTGTGATCACAGCCTCTGTCTGAGCTCAGCTTTGCAGGTAATGGGGCAAGTATGTGGCATTAAAGAGCAGGAAGGCCAGCAAGGGTTGGTAATTGTTTAACTCTTCCAGTGGCACTCCTCTGAGTACATGGGCCACACCTGCAAACCTGGCAGGACGTGCTGTGCATGACTGGACGGAGGTGCTGATACACTCGCAGCCAAGGAATGGGTTTAGGCAGGAGCTCAGGGCTGACAGAGGGAGCCCAACCCCTGGCCTGCTTGAAATCTCAGGGCTCAAAGTGCCTGTGCTTTAGGCAGACAGCTACTCATTAGCTGAAATTAACCAGTCATGTCACTTTTTGGCACCTCAATTTCCTCATTACTGAATAGTGAGGGATTTGAATGTATTATCCCTATGATACTCAGCTCTGACATAGACTGAGTGCAGTCTATCTCAGACGTTGACTAGTGTAGTGGTTCTCTAACTCAAGGAACCATAAGAATCACTTGGAGAGCTTGATTAAAACACAAACTGCTGAGTCCCACTCCCAGAATTCCTGAAGTTTGATTGAGGTCCAAGAATTTACATTTCTAACAAGTTCCCAAGTGTTGACAAGTTGTTAATTTGGGGACCACACTTTGAGAACCACTGTTCTAGTCTGTCCATGCCTGTCTATGATTTGGGGATCTACTGGACTATCTCACATAGCTTCAACATGGTGTAAAGAGGGATCCTTTGCTCACTGAGTGAGGTTTGGTTTCCTGAATTTTCCTGGACCAGACTGGCCATTTTTGGATCATAAGAATTTGAAATGAAAAAAATAAAATAAAATGAGACATAGGTCAGGCCAAGGGGCTATATTTTACCCAGTTCAATATCTTATAATTTGCTTAGTACTGTCTCTTAAACATGAGAAACACTCAAGAATCCTTTACTGAATGACAAATAGGTTTGGTGGAAAGGAGAAGATTAAGAATGGTATTCAAAGGAAATTTATCTGTAAATCACAATCATAAGTACCAAGGGGTCCCAGATGCAAATTATCCAGGACTGGGCTATCAATGTAACAATCTCAAGCATGGCAAGTTTGCATAATGGGTATCAGAGGTGGTTTTGCATTTGTGGAACTAAAGTTGTCCAAGCCATGTGGATTGCAGGGGTTACACAGGGTTCCTCCCTTGCATGAAAAGGGCAGGTGACCCCAAGAGTCTGCAAACTTCTGAATAGCATCCTCAGTTTAGGAATATGAACTAGTCCTGACTGTTTATAGAAGGATTTTGTTACCTGACTTGGGCTAAATTTTGCCACTGATGAATTTTTAAAAATCTGTCTCAAGTGAACCTCTGAGTAAGGCTCTGTAGAAGCATCTAGCAGGACATAGGGTTAAGTCAGGAATTCCTACTACTAGATCCCTGCTTGCAAATAAATATTTGTACTTGGGCAAATTTCTCTCTGAGAATTGCTTTGATTTCTACATATTTCCTGATGGGGAGAAGAGGCCTCACTTAACTTTAATCATTGAAAGCTACCAGTACAATTAAAAAGAAAAAAAGGAACTAGCGATTGTGAATGACCAAATTGTCTCAAGTCAGATTACAAAATTTAGGTATGCTATAAATCTTCATCTCACAGTTGAAGAATTTGAAACATAGGCATGTGATCATCTAACTGAATTCATGTAGCTTGCACATGACAAAGTTAAACGGCTTCAAATTAGCTTGGATCCCCAAATCACGTTTCTGACCCCTCTGTTAGAGTCCACTCCTCCCTTCTTTCAGTGTTATAGACTAAAAACCTGAGAGGGGAAATTCCAAGGAAGGAAACTCCATGAGCTCAAGTTTCACAACCTTCCCTGACAGGAAATCCTAGCTAACCTTGAACTTCAGGGTCATCTTCTGCAGTTTAAATCACTTTTTCATTTCTCGTTAAAAGAGCAGCTCTGCTCACTGTCTCTTTTATGTCATGCCTTTAAAACATCTCAACTCCTTGTTGTTCCTACCTGAAAAACTGATTTCCAAAAATAGCAAGTCCTCCAAATTCAGATGACATCAGCCCTCCTTAATTGTTACGTCATCTTATATTATATTGGAAGGTCTTACTTTTGAGAAAATTTGGGCCAGTGCTTTAAACAGTCTTCCCATCTGAAAGTACCCCAGAAGTGTGCCTTTGGCTACTACCAGGATCCCTACATGCAAATAACCTGACTGTAGTTGGTTAAACCCTGGGACCAACACATTTTTTCCCAGGAGAAGTCATTATCTTAGGGCTTTTCACTGTGTTCATGCATCTCTTCTGTGAACTAGGCCTTGAGGAGAATACTTGCCTAATTTCCTGTAAAAGTCACTGTAGCATAGAGGTAAAGACAATCAGTGTTCACATCATAGTTTTGTCTTTTACCACCTGTATACTCATCCTGGGAAAATTACTTAAGCTCTCCATGCTTATGTTTTCTTATCTGTGAAATGGAGGTGTTAGTACCGCCTACTTTACCAGTCATTGTAAGGATTAAATGCATTAAGACTTATCAAATACTTGGAGCACTGCCCATCATGCAGAAATACTCAGGTAATGTTATTTTTTTACACGTGATGAGCCTGCTTGTCCAATTACCTATGGATGATGGAAAAGATGGCTTTGTGCTGTCCTACTTGCAGTCAACTTTGCTTTTAGTTTATTCAACTTGTTTTTTGTACTTGTTTACTCAACTTGTTTCTTATACTCTAGGAGTGTTGTATTAGCTAACTGCTGCTGTGTAACAAATTTACCCAGATTTAGCCACGAACAACAGCAAGTCAGTTTTTGCAGGTCAAAAATTCAGGAGTAGCTTAACTGGATGGTTCTGATGCTGGGTGTTTCATGAGGTTACAGTCAAGCTGTTGGTTTGGTTGCAGTCAACTCAAGGCTCAACTGGAGGGTGATTGGCTTCCAAGCTCACTTACCAGAATATTGGCAGGCTTCAGTTTCTTACTGTGTGGGCCTCTACATAGACTGCCTAAGTGTCCTTATGGCAAAACATATGGCCCTCTCCAGAGAGAGAGTGAGAGAGAGGGAGAGAGAACCCAGAACAAAAGTGAAAAACTTTTTTGTAACATAATCTATACCTTCTACCATATTCCCATATTCTATTTGCTAGAAGCATGTCACTGAGTTCAACCCATATTAAAGGGGAAGGGAAGTAAGCTCCATCTCTTGAGACAAATATCAAATAAATTTGAACATATTTCAAAATCCATATGTGTCTTTACAATCCAGATACCCTAGAAATTTAAGAGTTTAAGTGCATTTTGGAGATCAACTAGCCCACTTTCCGTAATTGACAGATGAGCAAAGAAGAACCCAGCAACTTGCCCAAGGTCACACAGCTAACTGGGCACAGGGCCTGGATTCAATGCTTCCTCTGTTCCTGTGTGGAACTTCACCTTGTTTTCAAGTCATGTTTATAGAGCCAGCCCACAGATATGCTGTGGCATGTTCTGAAGCCCTCTGTTACTAAGAGATTGAAACTTGTATGTGGTTTCTTTAGATTTGCACTGTTCAATATGCTGGTTAACAATTACTCTTGTTGTAAGTGACATGTGATATCAAATACATACCAGATTTCCAAGACTTAGTATACAAATAAAAATTATGCCATTAATTATTCTGTGTTGACTACATGTTGAATGATAATATTTCAGATATATTAGGTTAAATAAAATATATTATTGAAATTCATTTTCCCTATTTATTTTTTACTATTTTAATGTGACTACTAGAAACCTTAAAATTGCATGTATGGCTTGCATTATATGTCTATTGCACATTGTGTTACTATTGCTGCTCTAGATTAGCCAAACTGATCTCATTCTTCATGTCTTTGGTCCATCAGGGTCTTGCCTCTATTTCCAGCCTTGTTTCTAGTCAAGTCAACACAGGCTGCTCCAAGGCCTTTGTTCTCCCAGCCAAATCGACAGCTGACTCTGTATCTGATTTTCCAAGTCTACTCCTTTAGGTCTTTCTGAAGCATGCTAGTAACTCAAGGTAACCTGGGCAACTTGTGGCAATGGTTATCAATGATATCTGTACTTTGGTGAACTAAAAGCGTTCTCTGAGGATTGAACTTCCACCCAAAAGCTGAATTCCAACATTCCACTTCCTTTTTAAAAAACCATGCCAGATGAAGTTACCTCAATCAGACCCATGGAAGAAATATACCGCTCCTTCACTCCTTTATTTTCTTTTTCTCCTTCCCTCCTCCCTCCTTCCCTCCCACTTTACTTTTCTCTCTTTTTCTTCCTAAGTTATGAGTTAACACAGAAAAATTCAAGTCCAGATTTGGTTTCCAAGACTATTATAAATAAAGTGATCAATTTACTCTCCCTGGCCGGACTGAACATTTGGAACATTGATTAGTAAGATGTTAAAAGAGAATCAATACAGGATCTCACCATCTACTGAACAGATTTTCAGCCTCATCACTGTAGGGTCATGTATTCATAACATCAGCTTGCCTAGGATTCTTGGTTGTAATTCCTCTCATGTCTGGGGAAGATAAATCTCTCTTGCGTGGTAATTTAAAGTGTCAGTCTGCACACTCTTTCTAAACAGCTTCCAACTTTGCCTCCTTTCTCCCATTGATCAATGAGTGGACCATGAATCCTCTTGCAGGCCTCTGCCCCTAATCACCCTTCTTGTTGACATTCCAAACAGCTAAGCTCACAAATGTACTGGGAGGACAGTAGCTCGAGGACACTTATTCCCTAAGAGAGAATCCTTGACTTTCACGGTATGTGACTTTGTTATTTTCCCATCCTTGTAAGGGCTTGACATTGTTGCAGAAAATAGTGTTGAATTAGGGAATGTCGTTTCTAGTTTCTTTCTCACTGACCCATGCCATTCAATTTCTTCGTTCTCCTCAAAACCTTTTTTGGAATGAGGCAGGATACAGAAAAATAAATAAATAAAACTGTCTCTGATGCGAAAAGAGGTTGGGTAATTTGCAGATTTTTTTCCCTCTCAAACACTTGAAAAGAGAGAAGCCGTCGTATTCTAGACGTAAACAAGAACACTGAATTAAAAAGAACCATTGGATAAATATGATCACTTATGAGAGGTTAGCATTTGATACTTTGTGATTTAATGAAGGCACAAATCGGTATTTTCGCTTTTTTTTCTTCTTCTAATTTTGGGAAGCATAGAAATCCTATAGCTCCCAAATCTTCTATTTCAACTGCCATTTGAAATTCAACAATCGTCACATATATCATCAATGACCTATCCCACTGGGCCACAAGGAATGCTAAAGCTTGCTGAGGAGAGCTAGGATCAAACCAGGAACTGTGTGAGCATGGGCAAAAATGGTGGGGGTGTGAGAAGTAGGGAAGATGATTTGTGCCAGAAAAGACATCTCCTAGCCACAGAATTTTCTGGAAGGTGGCATTTTGTAATAATAAGTTGAAATCTGATTTGTACATTTTTTGGTTACAAACAACAAAACTTTGTTTCATGTAATGGAGGTTACTGTTAAGTTACTATGACAACAGCATACACAGAAGTTAGTGCCTCCATTAAACAAGGGAAGTAATAGATTTTGCCCCAGGGGACATTTGGCAATGTCTGAAGATATTTTTGATGATCATAACTGGAGAGGAGGATGCTGGCACCTAGTGGGTAGATGCCAGGGATGCTGCTAAACATCCTATAAAGCAAAGGGCAGTCATCTACAATAAAGAATTATCCAATAGCAAAAACATGGAACCTACCATGCTGCCCATCAAAGCTGGATTGGATAAAAAAAAATGTGGTACATATACACAATGGAATATTATGTAGCCATAATGAAAGACAAATATGTGGACTTTGCAGCAACTTGGAAGGATTTGGAGTTGATCATACGTAGTGATTTATCACAGAAACAAAGAACTGAGTTCCATGTGTTCTCACTCATAAGCTGACCTTGAAAAATTAATTATAATGCTATAAGAAAGAGATTGGCAGTAGTGGTAAACTGTCAGGGGAAGGGGGGTGGGATTGGCAGTTGAGGGAAACTGCGAAAGGAGGGAGGGGCTCATCAACAAGGATACCTGCATGATCAATGTTGTTTATATACCTAACCCTGAATTGTACCCCACATTTTTATAATAAATAAATAAATAAATAATAAAATAAAATAAAAAGAATTATCCAGTCCAAAGTGTTCATGGTGCTGAGGATGAGGAACCATAAATGAGGACAAGAGGTACCCCCAAACCCTCACTTGGCCCTGGGCCCTGGAGGACCCTATGTATCAAATATCAACAAGTGAATGTTGTTTTATTTTTCACACCTGTAAGAAAATCTTTTGAACTAAAGGGAGTTTCAAGACAAAAGAAACTGACAAGAAATATACAACAGCAAAGCCCACCCCCAAACTCTTGTTTAGATGTTTAGATTCGGAGAACAGACATTGGTTTCAATGAAGTTTCACCTGGAAATAATCACACACAGGCAGTGTTATTAAGTACTGTAACTGGTAGATAAGGATAAGGTTCCCTCATTCCAGAAGTTCTTCTGAAGTAAAACAGATAACCACCTGCCTGGAATGGTTAGAAGGGTGCCAACTGGGGTGAGGGACAGGACAGGAAGTTCTGGAGAGGTACTTCCCTTCCACTCTGTTGATACTTGCAAGTCTAGATTCTGTTTCAAAATGTTGTGGAATGACTCAATGACTCACTCTACCAGAAAAGGATGCATTTTCAAAAAATTTCTCAAGAAACAATCTTGGCCATAATTTTGTAATTCTTGAAAGAGTCACTTCTCCTACACCCCCACCTCAACACCTCCATCTTTCAGATCTATCAGCCACCCTTCTCTGCTCTGTTCTATTTCCCTAGGGACTGACCCTTACTGATCATATCTTGTTCTTTACCGTCTACCTGGCTCAGCTAATGGTAGGTATTGGCAAGAGAATAGAAAGCAGGGGGAGAAAGAGATAAAAATGTTTATTCCCTTGCCTCCACCCAACCTTGGCACCTCTTTCTTGGTGGTGGCTACAGGTCCCCATAATTATAGCTTTTATCAGTTCCACTTCTTTTTGGCTCTGTAAACCCTGCTTTTCTTTCTTTTCCCTTCAGGTCTAGGAGTAGTAAAGGCTTCTAGCTATTGCTGATCTTAGGACTCCTCAATACATTTCATTGGTTCCATTAAAAATATCAACATTTCATAGAGCATCAGGGACTCTTGTTCATTGCTGATGGGGATGAAAAATGGTACAGCCACTTTGGAAGACAGTTTGACAATTTCTTACAAAGTTAAGCATAATATTACCATACAATCTAGAAGTCCTGCTCCTTGGTATACACTCAAATGAGATGAAATCTTACATCCACACAAAAACCTTCACACAATGTTTTTTGCAGCTTTATTCATAATTGTCAAGAACTGGAAGCAACCAAGATATCCTTGAATAGGTGAATGCATAAACAAACTATGATCAGCCACACAATGGAATATTACTCAGCAAAAAGGCATTGTGACAATCAATAAAAAGAAGTGAGCTATCAAACCATGGGAAGACATGGAGAACCTTAAATGAATGTTGTTAAGTGAATGAAGCCAGTTCAAAAGGTCTACATGCTCTATGATCTATGTGACATAATTGAAAGGCCAAACTACAGAAACAGGAAACTCAGTGGTTGCCAGAGATGGGGAGAGTGTGGAGGGCTTGAATACATGGTGCATAGAGGACTCTTAGGGCAGTGATCTCTTATGTATGATACTGCAATGGTAGATACCAGTCATCATGCCTCTGTCAAAAGCCATAAAATGTATAACACGAAGAGTGAGACCTAGTGTAAGCCACAGACTTTAATTAATAATATTGTACTGCTACTGGTTCATCAAGTGTAACAAATGGACCACACCAAGGCAAGATGTTAATAATAGGGGTAACTGTGCAAGGTATAGGAATATGGGAGCTCTGTACTTTCAGCTCAACTTTTCTGTAGACCTAAAATTACTTAAAATAGAGTTTATTAATTAAATAAATGAACGAACTATACAATATAAAGTTTATTGATTAAATATACTAATGAACCATATATATGTATGTATGCATCTACATACATGCACATCTATCTGTCTATTAAACTTACATCTCTGTGAAGAGCCTCATCATTAAATTCTCTTCAGTTAAACTCTTTACATGGAAATTCTGTTTCCTGCCCAATTCCTGACTATTGTCAACCATATCAAAAAGGCATTGTGACAATAAATAAAACAGATAAGATGATTAATAAAACCTTGTTATTTATAAAATGCATTTTAGATACAAAATATTTGTGGTTCTTCAATTTATCAATACTGAAAAATTAATTAAGGGGTATATTTCTCTTTGATTCCTTGACAGTACCTGTGCTTTAGAAAATAAAGAATGAGCAAACAACCTGGTTTATAATCCTGACTTAGGCCTCTTTTTCTGGATGTAAATATTGACAGACTCCCATTTTCCCCATTTTCCTCTCAAGAGTATTCTGGTTTGGACAATAAATTATATTATTGTTGTACCTTCAAGCCTTTCCTTGCAAAAAAGAGTTACAAAGTCCCATGAACAGAGTCTAGTCATATCTACCCCAGTTTGTCTGTTTGGGCAATGTCTGGAACTGATAGACTAGACGGAGAACAAAGGTGTGTCCGCCAGGACTGAATGTTCCAAAAACAAATGTTTTTTATCAGATGAAACTATAACCTAGATCTTAAAATGGTTGAATGCAATTTCTGTGGTAAAAATTCTGCTTAAATAGCATAAGTTGAACCCTAGGCCATGTGAGATTGTCAAGAACTTGAATTATGGAGGGGGGATTTTAGAGGTCATCTGTCTACCTCTTGCCCTGTGGGAAAGGTAGGAGTACAGAGGTCTTGCTTCTATACCTATATAGCTACTAGATAGCTCCAGAAGCCAATTTTCTAGCTATTAGGACAAAGATCTTGAGATTTTCCTTCCTTATTAACCATCAATTTAACAAATACCTATGCTGGCTAGGCACTCCATTGAAAATACAATGGTGAAAAATAAAGTTAAAAAATCCCATTTTAGCAGGAAGAGACAACCAATAAACAAGTAATCAAGTCAGCAAAAGAATCCATATGATGGTGAATGCTATCAAGGGTATAGATTAAAAATCCCCAAACAGGAGAGAGGAAGGGCTTCTCTCCAGAGAAGGTTCAGCTAATTTTGAAAAGGAAAGAAAGCTAAACAAAGGAAATCTTGGAGGTCCAGTCTGCAGCCCCTCAGGAATTAGTGAAACTACTGAGTAAACAGTGTGTCAGGAGGAAATATGTTAGATGTTTGAATGTTTTTTTGAAAAGCAAAAGGACAACTAGCATTCGAGGTCATATTTGTGGGCACCCCAAGCTCTAGAATACAACTGCTCTCTTATTAGCAGCCATTTGTTATTGATTGGTAATTGCCACAATCAAAATGTTAAATCATATTGGGCCACTTCAAGTCTCTCCCAGACTGTGCCAGTTATAATGGCTACATGATAAATTACTCCAAATTTTAGTGGCTTAAAAACAATGACAACACTAATTTTGTTCATGATTTTATAATTGAAGCAGAGCTCCATGAGAATAGCTCATCTCTGTTTCACTCAGTGCTGACTAGAAAAGTGCAAGAGAAGTGTCTTGTAATCATCTAAAGCCTTTCTCATTATATGCCCGACAGTTGGTACTAGCTCTTAGCTGGGACCCCAGTTCATGTTATTGGCTGGAAAACTGCATATAGCCTCTCCATGTGGCTTGGGCTTCCTCAGAATATAGAGGTTATGAACATCCTAAGAAAGAGAGAGAGGGTTGAGTAAGTACTATATTGCTTTTTATGATCTAGCTTCAGAATAGTCAGTCTCAGGATTAACAGAGCCTGTTCAGATTCAAAGGCGGGGAACATAGATCCCATCTCTCATTGGAAGTCACAGTGTAAAAGGAGCATGTGGGATAGCACATAGTTTTTCATTAAGCTCCATTCTTTGAACTTCTGATAAGACACTTCAATTTCTTCACTTCACAAAACAGAAGCCAAGAAGAGCATATTGGACAGCTGCAGAAGGTGGAGAAGTAAAGGAAACTGAGTGAGAAACTCCAGAAATCTTACTGGTAAGCAGGAGACAAGAAAAACCTAGAAACTCATTTATTAGTAATCTTTGTCCTGTGTGTATTTGTGATAGATATTGAGCAAAATGAATTATTATAAATATGTTTAGAAAACTTTGTTTTGAACAAAGTAGTATAGTTTTCTGTATTTCCTATCTTCCTAGAAACTTTAATATGTATGTGTACCTTCCCCAAGAGGGAGACAAAGTTTGAAATTTATCCCCACATCATTTGACATGGAACCCTTTTTGCAAGCAACCTTTGACTAGCTCGTGGGACCGTTTAGGAAATTCCGTTTAGCCAACTTGTCTTAAGAGGGGTTACAGTAGACCCACAGAGTGGGACATTTCATGGATTTTGTGAGGGGATGGAAAAATTCTCTTCCAGGCTGAAGCTGTGAAAGGAATGTAATGTCTGTTTTTCAATTCTGGTTGGCAGAATGTTGCACTCTATAGTACCTGAATGAAATAGTTGAACCAAGTGTGTTCAATAAATATGTTGTTTCTGGTATGCCAGAATTCAAAACCAGAACCCATTAGCATGAGTGCTTCAAGGGATGACTCAGGCTGTGAAGAACAGCAGGAAGCCAAGCCAGTGAGTAAGAAATGACATATGCTGCTGATGGAGCTCCACTTCACCCTGCCTCATTTGACCAAGTTCATTACCTGAGAGTGATGAAATGAGGCAAAGGAGAATGTCCTCCAAGACCAAGACCACAGAAATGTACAAAAGAACTGTAGGTTAGAAATCTAGACCAGCCTCAGGATGCCAAGATTCCACTTAGAGAAAAGGGAAATACATCTGTGGAAGTTAATGAGAAACACAGATATTCCATGGGAGTTCAGAACCTGGAAATTAGCAAGGCCAAGAAAAGAGAGGGATACGATAGAGGACAAATTTCATAGGCGTTTGCAACATGATATTTGGGTGGAAAGAGCCTGGTTTGCTTTCAGCAGCAGGAGAAAATTCTCTATTTCATATATTACAAAAGGAAGGGAAGGAAAATTCTCTATTTCATATATTACAAAAGGCCTCACCTGGAATATCATCTTTGTGTATTTGGTGCCTTGGTAGAGTAGGGGAGTAGTTGACCTGGCTAAAGCTTCGGGAGCCAGAGGAATGACTTTGGGTTTGAGTACACTGATTACATAAATCAAATCCTTTTGGCCTTCTGGGCAGCTTAACTCCAAACAATCACCTTAGGACATATTCAGGAAGACTATGAAAATCCTGGAAGATTCTAAGGGAAATGTTCCTTCCCAAAAGTATATGAAGATGGAAACAGTCAAGGAAGGAAGGAGATTATTGCTCTTGGAGAGTGTGGAAATTCAACCAGAGACCAGAGAAGACACTCCATCTTCAAGATATATTAAATTTTATGTGAGGTCTTTTGTGGACTGCTTGGACACATCCTGCGGCCGTGCACTTCAGATTAGCTTCATTCAGTACAACAGTGTCTTATAAACTTTCAAAAGCCATGAATCTCTGATACTGGCAAAGAAGCTTAGAAAAGATGAGATACCATACCGTATTTAATACCTAAATGTTTGTGAAAAGGTGTTCTTCCTTATTTCAATTAAATAAAAAAATCATGTTTAACGTATTAATCAAAAGCTATTTATACTTAGGCAAATGTACTGTTTCAGAGTTGGGCAAGTCTTCACTGCGATCAGGATCATATTTACACCTGTGTGATATCTAGCTAATTAGAAAACCTACCCAGACACTAAATAATAAGATTGTTGACTTTTGTCCTCTCTGGATCAACTCCAAATAACTTAGTTCCATATTGTTCTATGATCGTTCTTCTGATTTTCTACTCCTTGGTGGCTTGTTTTTTGTTGTTGTTTTCTTCTTCTCTGCATTCTTCTTCCCCACTTCTTTTGTCTAGACTTATGTCTTAGTCTGTGATCGATAAGAAATACCATAGTCAGGGTGGCTTATGAATAACATAAATGAATTTCTCACAGTTCTGGAGATGGAAGTTTAAGATTATGGTCAGGTTCTAGTGAGGCACTCTTCTGGGTTGCAGACTGCCATCTTCTTGAATTCTGATGTGGTAGAAAGAGAACAGGGATCTCTTTGGGGTCCCTTTTATAAGGACACTAATCCCATTCATGAGAGATCTACTTTTATGATTCAATTTCCTCCACGAGATTCCACCTCCTAATACTTTCACATTGGGGGTTAGGATTTCAACATATGAATTTAGAGGGCACATAAACATTCCATCCATCACAGCTTATTATTCCCCTTTTTCTTGACCTCCTTCTTCCACTGTAGACTCTATCCTGCTTTTTATTCACTACTTTTTTGCCTCTCATTGTTCCCTTTTATCATCTCCTTGCTTATAAATCACCCTTTATATGCAAGACATTTTTTTCTTCAGAGGAACTTTCTAGCAATTGTCTTCCAATTCCCAAAGGATCTTGTGTACAAGAAGAAGTTATCTTCTGAGTACAGGTACTTTCTCCAGGAATTGTTGATGCCCAACCCAAGTTTGGAAGAAAAAATTATATCTATTAAATCATTTTTTTTGAGTTGGAGTCTCATTCTGTCACCCAGGCTGGAGTGCAGTGGCTTGATGATGGCTCACCACAGTCTCAAATCCTAAATTCAGGTGATCCTTCCACCTCAGCCTCCCAAGTAGCTGAAACTATAGGCATGTGCCACCATGCCTGACTAATTTTTAAATTTTTTTTGTAGAGATGAGTTCTCGCCATGTTGCCCAGGCTGGTCTCAAACTCCTGTGCTTATGCAATTCTTTCACTTCAAAATGCTGGGATTACAAAAGTGAGCCACTGTGCCCAACCTATTAATTTACTGCTTTAAAAATTACTGAATTTAAGGTAGGTACTGGGGAAAAATACAAAGGTTTCCCTTCATTTCTCAAAGAGCTTGACAACTAGCAGACTTTATTAAACCCAATTTAGAAAATAATGATAGGCCTTATGGACAGAATTTGAAGTCAGCCTTTTAGCATAAAGAGAATTTGGATATCCAAAGGGTAGAAGAAGAGAATGTATGTGGCATTTTCAACAAAGGATGCATTATAATAGAAGATCTGTTTGCTGTCCCACAAAACTATCCAGTTTTGCAAGTGGGGCATTGCATGAGCCCTTATACATATTTAACCATTAAATGAGTCTTTCTGTGCAGACGCTTAGAATAGTGCCTAGTATAAATTAACTGCTCAAAAGACGTTTGAACATTGTTTAAAATCTTTGGCAAAAAAATCCCCTAAAATTACCCTTGAATATTTGTCAATAATTTTCTTCTTGTATTTGGACAATTGATATAAGCTTTTATTATATTCACATGTCTGTAAGGGCATGAAACCTTGTTGACTAAACACAATTGCATAGCCACCATCTTTTAGTAAAATGGCCTCACAGTCAAATGATAAGAGTACACAATGATATGTCAGTTCTTTTTCTTCACATTTAGCTATTTTTGACAATTACTGTTTGTGGGACCCTCTACCATGACCATGAAGACGAGTGAATGCAAGGTTGTTCCCTGACTTTCTAGAGTACAGACTGAAGTGATGAAATGCAGATGCATAAAGAGTGCTAACTGGATAGGTAAGAATGTCATAAGGAACAAACGAGTAAAAGAGCAATCGTTTCTTAAAAAAAAAAAAAAAAAAGAGAAATTATAATAAGTAGGTGAGTGTTTTATTTTAAATAATCTTACTCATATACCATTAAAAACAGATTCCAGAGGAATGGAGGAACAAATTAGGTTGGGAGTTGGTTGCTTGCTTTCTCATTAAGAATTTGGTGGATCAAGGCACTGTTTTAAGCCTCACCAGGGTCTCCATACTTTACTTAAGTAATTGATCTTATGTGGCTCAGGTGCACCTAGGATTCATGAAGATTGCATTCTGCTTTTGCCACTTGGATACCCACAGCCATATTTATGACCAAATTCAGCCACCATTTGGCTCCTATTATATTTCGTATTCTCTTGTCTTATATCTCTTATTTTAAGTCCTATTTTAGCAGATGTACAGCGAATAACTAAGTCTATACAAAAATAATTTATCTTCCTCGTCTCTCAGTTTTCTCAGTTATAAAATTAAAGGCTTGAAGTAAGTTAAACTGAATTTATTTTTTCCTAGCACTAATGCTTTAAGCTTATGTGAATGAAGACAGGATTGTCCAGGAATAAAGAATAGCTCAATATAGTCAATACTTAAAAGTAGCAGACATGGAGACTTCCTATGTAAGAACACACATAACTTGACTTAAAACCGTTGGTTGAACTCAATATATTAGAGGATTTTGATGGTAAATGCTTTCTCTTTAAAAAATCCTTTATTCTCTCCTAAGGGTAGATAGAACATATAAAGGCATAAATACACATATGCTCTTATGTGCCATATATATAGTGGTATACATGAAGTCTTGTAGGACATCAGATTTATCAGTGACACTTTTCAGTTACATTAAAAAAAATAACCAGCAGTTTTTAAGGTTTTATAGATCATGTCAGATATATATTATCTGAGGGGGGAAAAAAAAGAATGTGTGTTTATTTCTTACCGAAAACCAAACAAAACCCTAAAGGATATTCCAGTCTCGTATCATTATCTATCAACATTTGTTAATAGAAGATTTGAGTGTTTTTTTTTTTTTAATTTTTTGTTTTGCTTTGTTTTGAAAGGTGAAGACCATGTGGAGGAGAAAAATCACCTAGTTATTTATAACAACAACAGCAGATATTGTTAAGCAATTGCTGAGGGCCACAGAGCTAGTAAGTTTTTGAACTGCTCTCGTAACAACCTCACAACCTTACTCTAGATTCTGGATGAAGCACATTTTTGGTCTTTTATTAATTTAATTTCAGTTGCATTTTATTTGATAAACTAATATCTCTGGCTATAAGACTATAAACATTCTAAAAGAATATTGTTGTAAAAATGCAAACTTGCTAAGAAAAAATAAGAAGGTATAAATTAAAGTACTAGAAGGCCGAGACAGAAACAGAGATATTGTCTTGACATCTAACTCCATATTGACATTACTTAGAAATGGCTAGGATAATCATGGGCTTAGCACAAAATCAAATTTACAATTCCTATAATCACAACTGAAAGTTCTAAATCAATTAGAAAAACTGGCTTCTGAGCAATGAGCATGGAATTTACTCCTCTAGGAATTGACTAATTTTAATCACTAAGAAAAGAATGTTAAGTGATATGATGTTGATAAGTATTTCATAGCTCACAATACACCACTTCCATGGAACAAAAAGATAATAAAATGTTTGAGACAAAAAAAAAGGCTCTGTGATTACTTTGGGCAGAATCCCTGCCCGGAGGTTTTCATATATTGGGGGTAAAATCATTTTCTGAATAGAAGCATCACAAAAACACATAGCCTTAGCTGGACCAGCATTCATGTTGAAAAGAGGATGTGCTTTAGAAACTTGAATAGATGTTTCCAGAGATTCGATTCTTAGACATAAATACAAACAACTATTAAGCCATGTCAATAAGGATATGAGCAGTAAAGATATTCTGCAACTCTAGTCATCTTTGACTTTGGAATGTATTGCCTGATATTTTCAGAAAAAAAAAAAAAAGTCTTTTGTTACGTACTTACCTCGTTGGCAAGCCTCACTGAGTAGGGAGTGGTGGGCTTCCAGAATTTTGCTGAGAAACAAGGATAGACACCTTGACATTGTCAGGCAGTGTGTTCATAGGTGGTTACAAAATATGCCAGATTTTAGCTGAGTACTATACTGTAAATAACTAAGACAGGAGGACTTGTACATGTTTCAAGATCAAAATTCTGGTTGGGCTTCATTTTATCTTCAGAGATACCATCATTTTAAAAGATGTTCAAATTGAGCTATTTAATTCCTCTGTATGGCCATAATAAAAATCCAGAAAAATATGATCATTCTACTTTTTCAGCAATGACTCCCATCCCCTGGCTACCCTTCCAAAGTTTGTACTCTTGGATATTTTGGGATTTTGCTAACATAAATCATTTGAACCAGCTGTGGGATAAATGCTAGAAACAGCCTGGATGAAATACCTCTGTTTTCCAAAGTAGCTTACTCCCAAGTTGTGCCTCTTAATACCCCTTTCCTGGGGCCAGTAACACGGAGAGTTTGTGTGAATGTCTCTTTTCTACTGAGAAATCAGAGAGGTCAGGAGGGGGTCACATATTCTGACACTCTCCTGGCAGGATGAAAACAAGCCAGGCCCAGTCACAGTGGACCACACAGGGCCACAGGGAAGGGAGGCCGCTTTCCTTGAACAAAGTCACCGTTTCTTGGAAGCCAAAGGTGGAATTTCATCTAAAATTCCCTTGCTGGTCCCACAACAAAGGCAATAAAATTCACTAGTGGTGCCTGGCTGCTTTTATTCTATCCCTTTGTTTACTTTTGATTAACATTTTACATTTTTTTATTTATTTTGGATTGACTTTAAAAAATTAGGGTCACTGGGCTTGCATGCTAGAGGCTGACTAAGGGAAGCAGCGACGGTGATTTTTGGTTGCAAACTCAGGCATTCTTACAAGATTTCAGGATGGTCTGGTATCTTCCAAGGAAGAAACGGACCTCCCTCTCCTTTGACAAAGGAATGGAAGGCTACGTAGGTGATACTCATGTCTGCACCCCTTGGCTTATAATAGAGACACTGGTTTTACCTTGAAGGGCCCTTCAGGCTGCAGGGTGGACTTCCCTTGTCACGCTGCTTCAGTCTCACTCACCACCCAGTATGCTTTGTGGCATGTCACTCCTCAGGTTACTCTTCCCATCCATTCCACCCAATGGCTTCCCTTGGCAGTTAGAATAAAATCTGTACCTGACGTTGACCTCCAAGATTCTATGTGACTTGACTCTTACATTTCTTTTTTTTTTTTCTTCGAGTTGGAGTCTCACTCCGTCGCCCAGACTGGAGTGCAGTGGCCGCTCCCGGCCACCGCAGCCTCAACCTGCTGGGGCTCTGGCTGTCCTTCCGCCTCGGCCTTCCAAGTAGCTGGAATTACAAGCGCGCGCTACCACGCCCGGCTAATTTTTTGATTTTTTGTAGAGATGAGGTCTCACCAAGTTGCCCAGGCAGGTCCCGGACCCGCGGGCTCAGGCAATCCACTCACCTCAGCCGCCCAAGGCGCGGGATTAAAGCCTGAGCCACCAAGCCCGGCTGACTCTTACATTTCTAAACTCATATTATACTTATCCCTCCAGCTCAATTCCAATACATACCTTGGGCTTATACTTTCTTGTCTTTAAAATATTCTTTCACTGATCTTTACAAACCACAGTTCCAATGTCACATATTTAGAGACACTTTCTCATTCCCATTCCTCCCATCTAAACCATCCACATCATCATATCACCTTGTTCTATGTCCTTTGCAGCATCTAACACATCTATCATTTTCTTATCTGCTCATTCACTTGTTTATTGCCTCTCAACAAGAAGAATATAAACTCTAAGATGGCAGGAGCATCTTACGGATGGTTATATCCCCAGAATTTAAAATACTTCCCAATACAAAATTGACACTAAATAATTGGTGAATGAACTATTACTGTCATATTATTAGCTCACTGCAGCCAGATAAAATGGTTTCAAATAGGATTTTTTCATCTCTGCTTCTAATAAATTCTGTTCTCTTTACATGTCATGTCATCTCCCCATTCCTTGCTATATCCACATGGAAATGACTTTGTTGGGCTTGCCCTTCAAATCTCCATACATCATCTTCAGAAACACTCTCTCGGCCACCCTAGACAGGACTGAATGCTTTCTCTCCAATTCCTTGGGTTAAGTACCAGTAATACTGGCTAATCCTGTCTCCACAAAGCAGAAATTGTTCTATTTCTCTTAGTGTCTAGAGTGTCCAGTACAGAGTCTCCCTCCTTGAGATACTTAATGTCTGTTGGATGAATACGCCAATGGGAATTCAGAATGTTTTAAAACATGTCAATTGTATTACCTTTTCATGTTTTACATATGATACTTATTTGTTGAATATACAAATTCATAATTAGAATCATAGAATGTCTTTGAGCATGTCAACTTGATTTCCTTTCCACAATAGTACACAAAATGCCCATGGTGTTCCACAGGAAAACATAAGTCATCAGCTGATGCTTTCTTGACATCCTGGTTTAACCTAGTAATTAACTCCTTTAGAGCTCTTATGTTTTACCAGGCTGCAGCTGAGACCTTTCTTGGATAGTCTTCCTTACAGCTGCTCTAGAAAGTAGGTGTTGGAACTACTACCAGACAGACAGTTGTCAAAATCTAAGCTTAACTGCCCAGCATCACACAGCCAGTAAGTGTTGGGACAGAATTGGAACACAGGTAGGCATGGGAAGTCATGCCTTGACTGTTAAACACATAGCCATCTTACATCCTTGCAGCAAAAATGATATAAATGCCACCAGTAACTTCCTCTTCCCTTGAAGACAGTGTGGCTGCAAATAGCATACTTTAAAAATCTGATTCGGTTCTTCTTTTTTTTAAATACCTCTTTAATGTCATGAAGTCCTAAAGAAAACATTCTCAGCTCCCTATGGTAACAATCAGGATCTACTGCCTCTGGTTCCCGTCTCCTTCAGCAAACGTCTTCCACCATTCCTCAACGTAAGCATGTCCTTTTCCTATCCTCTAAATCAACCTTGATTTTTTCTTGCTTGGAGAATTCATCTTCTTTTTTGGGTCCTACTCATCCCTCTAGAATCAACTCATATATTCTTTATCACATTTTTTGGAGGAGCTGATCAAGCCCCTTTGACATAGTCTCTGCATATCATGTTTACCCTGGTTATGTTTCTCACCATGATAAATTGCATGGTTGGTTTACTTCCTTGTCTCTCTTATCAGACACATTTCTAAGATCAGGGTCTGGTCCTTTGTGCCTCAGATATGCTTTGGAACGTGACATGTTCTCAAAAGCAAACAAAAACCTTGGAAAAAATAAAAGAAGACACATACTGAATGGCTAAGATGTAAACATGAAAAACACCAAGTGTACGAGCTCTTTGCAAGTCTGTTTGGCTGTGTCTTCTAAAGTTGAACATTCCCTAGGACCCAGCATTGTACCCCTGAGTGTATATATTCACTAAAGGCATTAATGATCATCAAAAGCTTTGTGTAGGGAGATTTATAGTAGCACTATTTACAGCAGCTAAAGACCGGAAATCACTCAAATACCCACAAGTAGTAGAACATATAATATGTTGTTGCATATGGTGGTATATGTGTGCAATGGAATACTATACAGCAATGAGATGAACAGCCTAGAATATGTTCAATGAGAAGGACGAATCTTACAAAGTTAACAGCAAACAACAGCAAAAAAACTAGAAGGGAGGGAAGTGAGGTCTGCAAGAAGGCACAGGGGCCATCTTGGTGCTAGTAGTCTTTTGTTCTTAAACTGGATCTGGTTATACAACTGTGTTCGCTTGATAAATATCAAACTGTCATTCTTTTCTGTTTCCATTTTGTACTTTAATAACAAGTAGAGATAGAGAATAAAAGAGGAAGGGAGAAGGAGAAAATAAGGAACAGAGAGAAAAAGAGAGGTAAAATTTTCAAAAAAAGTTAATTTTTAAAATATTCATCTTTATGAAATCCCAAGTCCCATAATTTACTTCAGCACTTTATTCAGAACCACAAAAATTGCATCTGAGTTAGCATGAAATCCTATTCCATTAACTGGGAAACTTTAATGAACCTTTTTTTAATTCAAAATAACATCCCATTGAATTATATTCACTGAATGCTCAATGTTTGTAAAGCATGAGGTGGTACCTCCGAGAATGGTTGAGTCCTCCTAAGCATCCATGAGACTACCAGGGAGTGAATGAGCAATGTTAGCTCATTCAGCTTAAAATGTAGTTTTATTTAGTTTGCCAAGGGAGGCCTGATTGTCAATTGTGTCTGAAGGAAGTGGGCGCGATTAAGTATAGACATTTCTCGTTTGCCGACAGTGGAAATGAAGGGTGCACACACCTCCTGCTAATCTTCAGTGACTGGATTCTATTCACAGCCAGGGCTTCCCTCTGACAATGCCTGCATTGCAATGGCCACATTCATGCTGTTTCTTTAGCAAGTTGCAAGGTTATATTTCTTCTCTCTGTCACAGAAAAGGAATTTGATCTGTGTTTGTTGGCGAGAATAGACACGTGAAGATCAAACGCAAGCTTTGTCAAACAGACGGTAGTCCTTTGCTGCGGAAAAGTACTTTTCCCCCCTTTTCCTAAGGCTAGTAAGTGAGAACGTTAGGAGTTATGATAGTATTGAATTTCAGATCAGGTAAACTGACAGAGAGCCCTGCTGTGAATGGGAGTGTTTCGTTTTGAACGTTTTGGCAGACAGTAAGCCTTAGACTGTCAGCCGTTATGTTTGATATTCCTTAATGTTGATACTGGATATGAAAGAACATTGTGCATTTGGTTTGAAAGCAGTGTGTGTGTGTGTGTGTGTGTGTGTGTGTGTTTGTGTGTGTGTACTCACATGCATGTGTGTGCACGCATGTACTCACAGTCAGCACACTAGAGATAACTTGAGGACAAAACCAAAAAGCCACTGAGAGACACTCAGGTCATAAGT